>MVGT01003655.1:147456-164937 GCA_002174775.1 Macleaya cordata | reverse complement strand
GTTAATTATTGAAAGATTTAAAAAGAAATCTCTTTTTATGCATTAATATGGTAATTTTTGCATATTTCAAATCTAGTATTTTTGGATAGTTTGCACCTACTGAGTTTTACTCACCCAATATTTTTCTCCCTACAGATCAAGTTGAGGGCGAAAGATTTTAGGAAGTGCGGTTCAAAGAGATAGCTTGGATCTCTTGAGTTAGTATATATATTGTATTTGAAGAATAATTACTACTATATCACTTGGGATTATGGGTTATTTATGAGAATTATGATATGTAATATTATAATTATTTATTTTTATGTTGGATTTTGAACTAAGCAAATGTTGTATTAATTTGCATTTAATTTTCATGTCATTGAATTGAAGTAATTATGTTTTACACAAATTTGTATAAATTTCGTATTTGTTACTGTCAGTTTTAGAAAATCACATTTTTGGGTATGTTTCGCTCAAAATTGACCAAGGACTATTTCTGCAACAAATAAAAATTTCAATTTTTCCTTTCCAAAATGGTATTATCCATATATTTCGGATATCTGGTCAGGGAGTAATTTCAGTTTCAAATTTATGATTTCTGTATATTATAAGAAATTCGAAGTTATTTTTCTGAAATTGTATATAAATCTATTAGTAAACGTCAGACCCCGTTTTGAGTATCTTACATTCCGAATTAGCCCTGGGCTATTTCTATAAAAGTTGTAGAACTTTAAATCTATTTTCCAGAATGATTTTATTTTTACAATTCTGATTTACGGTTAAGAAATTATGACCATTTTACTGAAGTATTTGCAGTTAAGTACGAAAAATATTTTCAATAGATTTTATTTTTGTTTTTAAATTTACTTTGATTACTAAATTGTAATTAATATTGACAAAAATTGACTGGTTTATCTCTCAAAAAGAGAAAGTAAGCGATTTTATTCATTGCTTTAAATTACACTTTATTTACACTCTTCACGCCTCGCCTTCCGGAATCATTGAATCAAGTTGGATTTTAGAGTTCCGAAAATCGGGGTATGACAACTTGGTATCAGAGCACAAGTTCCTGATTTCTTGGGCTTGTAAGTTTTAATTTTTTCATAAAAATATATATTGGGTTAAAAGTTTTCATAATTCCTTCTCAATTGTTTTATGAAATGTTTTATGAGCTTGATTTATATATTTTTTATATTAGAAAATAGGCAAAGTTCACTAGCTATGAAGAGTGAATCTTGTTGCAAGTATAGTTGGGATGGGAAATTAATAACTAAAAGCTTTATTATTAACCTATTGTATGTATATAGTTATAATTAGGAATTTTTTTATAGAAAAACCTAATAGGTAATTAATTGTGTATTGAAGAATGGCACGAGGAAATTCAAGGAGAAACGTTGAAGAACTTTACGATGCACCAATAGAGATGGAAGGTGAAACATCTCAACAACCACAACCAGAAAATGAAGAACTAAGAAACCGTACACAACGTGTCGAAGAACAACTCGAGCAAGTTGTAGGTATCCTACATGGAATGGCAGCAAATATGCAAAGGCAAAATCAACCAACTCCTCCGGCCGCAGTTGTACCCGAAGACCGACCAACCTCAATTCTGAAAGAATTTCAGAGATTAAATCCTACTGAATTTGCTGGAACGGAAGAACCACTGGATGCAGAAAGATGGTTCATGGGAATCCGTAAGAAGCTTATTACAATAGGAGCTGCCGAAGAACATTGGGTAAGAGTCGCTACGTTCATGCTCAAAGGTGAGGCTGATCTCTGGTGGGATAACATCAGAGAAACTCACGATGTCACTTCGATGACCTGGGTAGAGTTTGAAGCCCTATTCTTTGAACAATATTTCCCAGAAACTGATAGAGAGCAAAAAAGTGTAGAATTTGCTGAACTCATACAGGGTGACATGAGTGTCACCCAGTATGAAAAGAAATTTCGAGAATTATCACGGTATGGACCACATCTAGTTTCCTCTGAAATTCTAAAGGCACGGAAATTTGAAAGAGGACTAAAACCGGGAATACGTGGCAAAGTGGTCCCGTTGTGTCACCAAACATATGCACGGGTGGTTCACACTGCAAGAGTTATTGAGGCGGACTGGGAAAGCAGTCAAAAATCTCGAGAACAAAATAACAAGAACAAGAAGCAGAAGACAAATCCACCAAATAAGACTCAAGGTCAAGGGTCCAAGGCACAACAACATA
This sequence comes from Macleaya cordata, assembly GCA_002174775.1. NCBI lineage: Eukaryota > Viridiplantae > Streptophyta > Magnoliopsida > Ranunculales > Papaveraceae > Macleaya > Macleaya cordata. Next base: position 162,742 of record MVGT01003655.1, on the reverse strand, counting down.
ACACTGAACTTAAATGTTTTAAGTGTAAACAACCCGGACATCTTAAAAGGAATTGTCCATTGTTGAATCAAGGAGAACAACCACGACCGCAACAACACCAGCTTGAGTGGAGACCTCAACAAGGACAAACATCTGGGCAAAATCAGAGGCAACCTCCACCAGCGAGACCCCAACATCAACAACAGTACGTGCAACCCCAGAATAATCAAGGAAGACCTCCATACCAACAGAGAAATCCTGCACAAGCATATCAGCAAAGGCCTCAACAACAAAACCAGCAGAGAGCACAGGGTCAAGTTTATAACCTTGCACCCATGGAGAATGAAGTAAAAGAAGAGAACGCAGTTATTGAAGGTAGATTTCTCGTATTTAGCTCTTGGGCACGTATTTTGTTTGATACTGGTGCATCACACTCATTCATATCTGTGAATTTTGCATCTATGCTTGGTTTAGAATCTGAACCATTGCATTTCGTGTTGTGTGTTTCTACCCCTTTGGGAAAGTCTGTTGAGATTAACAGAATATGTAAGTCGTGTACAATTAGATTTGCTGACCAGGACTTGGTCGCTGACCTTATCCTACTAGATATGACTAGGTATGATGTCATTCTAGGTATGGATTGGTTGTCTTTATTTCATGCGTCTTTAGATTGTTTTAAAAAGAGAGTTACTTTTCATCTTCCTGGTGGTCCAATATTGACAATTCTGGGAGACAAAGAGAGACTATTGACGCCTCGAATGCCTGGACGACGACTTCAACGGTCAGAAGCCACCAGTCAATTAGCTCTTTTAGCACACATGGTAGGTGAAGAAGATTCGAGCAAAATAGTGGAAGATATCGCTATAGTCCAAGAGTTCCCAGATGTATTTCCAGAAGAACTACCAGGGTTACCTCCAAAACGGGAACTTGATTTCACGATTGAAGTTTACCCCGGTACCAAACCAATAGCTATTCCTTCGTATCGAATGGCACCACTCGAACTTAAGGAACTGGAAAAGCAATTGGAGGAACTACAACAAAATGGCTTTATTCGATCCAGTACATCACCATGGGGAGCACCTGTCTTGTTCGTGAAAAAGAAGGACGGATCGATGAGACTCTGTGTCGACTATCGACAACTCAATAAAGTCACGATCAAGAATAAATATCCACTACCCAGAATCGACGACCTCTTCGATCAATTAAAGGGAGCAAAGTACTTTTCGAAGATTGATTTGCGGTCAGGATATCACCAATTAAGAATCCGTGAAAGTGACATCGAGAAGACAGCGTTTCGCACCAGATATGGTCTCTTTGAATTTTTAGTTATGCCTTTTGGCTTGACTAATGCACCTGCTGCATTCATGGACTTGATGAATAGAATTTTTAGGCCCTACCTTGATCGGTTCGTTGTTGTCTTTGTCGATGATATTTTAATTTACTCAAAGACCAAGGAGGAGCATGAGGAACATCTACGAATTGCACTACAAACCCTACGTGATCACCAGCTGTACGCTAAACGTAGCAAGTGTGATTTCTGGATGTCTGAAGTTCTGTTTCTTGGGCACGTCATCTCGCAACATGGAATAGCAGTGGACCCAGCTAAAATTAAATCTGTCCTAAACTGGGAGCAACCGAAGAATGTCTTTGAGGTACGTAGTTTTCTTGGACTAGCGGGATACTACCGAAGATTTGTGGAAAACTTCGCCAGATTGGCAGCACCATTAACTCACCTAACAAAGAAGGGAATCAAGTTCGAATGGAGCAAGGAGTGCGAGAAGTCTTTTCAAGAACTAAAGAAAAGATTAACAACAGCACCAATTCTGACTACACCGGAGCAAGGCAAGGAGTATGTGGTTTACTGCGATGCATCCCACAATGGACTCGGAAGTGTACTGATGCAAGAAGGAAAGGTCATAGCCTATGCTTCACGACAACTGAAGAATCATGAAAGGAATTATGCAACGCACGACTTAGAACTTGCAGCTGTCGTCTTTGCTCTAAAACTTTGGAGACACTATCTATATGGAGAAAAATTTGAAGTATTCTCAGATCATAAGAGCTTAAGGTATGTATTCACGCAAAAGGAATTGAATTTAAGGCAAAGACGGTGGCTGGAATTTCTAAAGGATTACGATTTCACCTTAAGTTATCATCCCGGCAAGGCAAATGTCGTTGCAGATGCTCTGAGTCGAAAAACGTACGGGACATTAGCATCACTTAAGATACGTGAAGTATTAGAAGAATTTGATCTCCGAATCGAACGTGGAACTACATGTGCGTATTTGTCGCATGTCGTCGTTGAACCTGTCATCATCAACAAAGTTGTGGAAGCTCAACAACGGAATTCAGAACTTCAAGGAATTCAAATGAAACTTAGGACGGACGAAGCACCTGAGAACTGGACCCAGCGATTGGATGGAGGACTACTTTACAAAGGTAGACTCTGTGTACCTGATGATGAAGAACTTCGGAAGGAGATTCTCGATGAAGCTCATACTTCCAAATTTACTATTCATCCCGGGAGTACCAAGATGTACCAGGATTTAAAACGTCAATATTGGTGGAAGGGGATGAAAAAGGATGTAGCACTTTGCGTAGCAAGATGTCTAACTTGCAGACAAGTGAAGGCAGAACATCAGAAGCCACAAGGGTTATTACAACCATTAACCATAGCAGAATGGAAATGGGACTTCATTACGATGGATTTCGTAAGAGGATTACCTAAAACACGTAAAGGAATGGATAGTGTGTGGGTAATTGTGGACCGACTAACCAAATCGGCTCATTTCTTACCAACAAAAGGGACTGATACCATTTCGGTATTATGTGCACTTTACATCAAAGAGATTGTACGACTTCATGGAGTGCCATTATCTATCGTTTCCGATAGAGATCCTCTCTTCACATCCAAATTTTGGAGAAGTTTCCAACACGCCATGGGAACGAAACTCAACATGAGTACAGCTTACCATCCACAAACTGACGGACAATCAGAACGAACCATCCAAACACTTGAGGATATGCTCCGAGCCTGTGTATTAGATTTCAAAGAAAGTTGGACCGATCAACTACCATATGTGGAGTTTGCATACAACAACAGTTTTCAATCCAGTATCGGCATGGCACCTTATGAAGCACTCTATGGGAGACCTTGCAGATCACCACTGTATTGGGCAGAGGTGAGTGAAAAGAGCGTCGTTGGACCCGAAATACTTCGTGAAGCTACAAACGCAATTCGAATAGTTAAAGAACGGCTACGTGCAGCACAAAGTCGACAGAAGAGCTACGCTGACAAAAGAAGAAGGCATCTTGAATTTCAAGAAGGTGAATATGTTTTTCTTAAAGTATCACCTCGGCTTGGAATCAAAAGATTTGGAAAGAAAGGGAAGCTTACTCCTCGGTACATCGGGCCCTTCGAAATTCTGCAACGAATTGGTGAGGTAGCTTACAAATTGGCTTTACCACTACAACTAAATGGGATACATGATGTCTTTCATGTTTCCATGCTACGGAAGTACTACCCCGATCCTTCCCATGTGATCGAATGGCAGAACGTTGAATTAAAAGATGACATATCTTATGAAGAGAAACCTATAAGGATCATAGATTCACAAGAGCGTGAACTTCGATCAAAGAAGATACAACTTGTCAAAGTTCTTTGGCAACATCATGGGGCTGAGGAAGCCACATGGGAATTAGAGTCCGAGATGCGGACAAAGTACCCAGAATTATTTTCAGGTATGCTTTACCTTTGTTGTTGAATTTCGGGACGAAATTCTTTTTAGGGGGTGATGATGTAATACCCCAAGAAATTCCATAGTATAAATTTTACACCTAACATATTTAAGATGGTATTATACCCATTTAGGTGTGTATTGATTTGAGAAATAAATTTCTCATATGCATAGTAATTGCATGGAAAGCATTAAGAGAGTTATCTCTAAAAAAAAAAAAAAAATTAATAAATTAATTAATTAAAATAATAAAAAATATTATTTTAATCAAAAAAAACGTGGGCTGCGCTACAGTAGCCGGCGGCTACTGTAGCAGCCCACTAACAAAAATAAAAAATTATTTTTTATAATAAAAAATTAAATATTAAAATAATAATAATAATAAAAAAATCCAAAATTTTTCCTATATAAACCCCCCTCATTTCCTTCTTCAAACCACAAATCCCTTCCTTTTATTTTAAGTTTACACTTCTATTACACCTCTAATTCCTCTCCCCAATATACATATTTTGCTTCACCTCCATCACATATCTCTCCATCTACATCCTCTCTCATTAAATCTATAATGGTTTACTAGTACTATAGTCAAAATTATTAAGAAATCAAAGGCATCATCGATCATCACATCCGGAAGTACTAAATCAAGTAGGTGATAAGGTTTTGGCATCAAATTGAGGTAGGTGGGATCCCTACTATAAACAAAATCTAATTTTATGTTTTTGTTATGAAATTGCATATGAAATGTATTTATCTTGCATGGTTACATTTATTTATTTAATGCAAGGGTTGAGTTTTTATTCATAAGAAAAATGAATTAAAGGAAGTTTAATAATAACTTGTTATCTAGATTAAAAACAAATCTAGATGGTATCGGTAATGGGAGACCCCCATAACACCTGCAGGTACCGTTGAGTTCCGACTTGAGAAGACGGTGGAAACCGATGTAATGGACCTAAAATAATTAATTAATGGTTAATTATTGAAAGATTTAAAAAGCAATCTCTTTTTATGCATTAATATGGTAATTTTTGCATATTTTAAATCTAGTATTTTTGGATAGTTTGCACCTACTGAGTTTTACTCACCCAATATTTTCCCCCTACAGATCAAGTTGAGGGCGAAAGATTTTAGGAGGTGCGGTTCAAAGAGATAGCTTGGATCTCTTGAGTTAGTATGTTTTATATATTGTATTTGAAGAATAATTACTACTATATCACTTGGGATTATGGGTTATTTATGAGAATTATGATATGTAATATTATAATTATTTATTTTTATGTTGGATTTAGAACTAAGCAAATGTTGTATTAATTTGCATTTAATTTTCATGTCATTGAATTGAAGTAATTATGTTTTACACAAATTTGTATAAATTTCGTATTTGTTACGGTCAGTTTTAGAAAATCACGTTTTTGGGTATGTTTCGCTCAAAATTAACCAAGGCCTATTTCTGCAACAAATAAAGATTTCAATTTTTTCTTTCCAAAATGGTATTATCCATATATTTCGGATATCTGGTCAGGGAGTAATTTTAGTTTCAAATTTATGATTTCTGTATATTATAAGAAATTCGAAGTTATTTTTCTGAAATTGTATATAAATCTATTAGTAAAATTTAGACCCCGTTTTGAGTATCTTATATTCCGAATTAGCCCTGGGCTATTTCTATTGAAGTTGTAGACTTTAAATCTATTTTTTAGAATGATTTTATTTATACAATTCTGATCTACGGTTAAGAAATTATGACCATTTTACTAAAGTATATGTAGTTAAGTACGAAAAATATTTTCAACAGATTTTATTTTTGTTTTTAAATTTATTTTGATTACTAAATTGTAATTAATGTTGTCAAAAATTGACTGGTTTATCTTTCAAAAAGAGAAAGTAAGCGATTTTATTTATTGCTTTAAATTACACTTTATTTACACTCTTCACGCCTCGCCTTCCGGACTCATTAAATCAAGTTGGATTTTAGAGTTCCGAAAATCGGGGTGTGACATCCACTATCTCCTCGATTTTCTGAGCAAAAAGCCAGTGAAAACTTATAATACTAGCAAGTAGTCACTAATATGAATGGACAATGCAGGTTTTAAAGAAAACCGAGAAATCATAATACAGTAATGTAAAAGCATTTGGTACCTTTACTACAACATAAACCGATAACCATTCACTTACCCATACAAGTATAGATAAACTAACAACGTCTCACCATTATAATACTGCGTACTGTAATCATCTTAGACTGAAGAGGCCACGACTAGATATTTCAGCTCTTAGTTAGTGAGCAAAATCGTGTTCCAACTTAACCGATGTGGAACCCCATCGTTTGTTCCTGATTTCTGACCGAGCAACTGATTTATCAATTTTTGTGAGAAGCACGCTGGCTCATGATTTGGGTTCAGGTGGACCCTTGACCATAATTTGTCGATGTAGCCGTTGTCACGGTGGTCAGCCGTTTGACTTGTGCAGACATCTTAATGATCATTAAAATAATCCAGGAGTTGTTACGTTCCTCAAGTCTTCGCCTAATCTAGGCAGCATGTAACCTCAACATTTCTAGAATCATACACGTACCTATCCAAACAAGGCTTTCCAGAAAGAGAAATAGAATAACCTAGATTTCAATAGTTTTCCAATATCATGAGAGTCCCTTTAATGTCATGAGACAGGAAAACATAATGAAAATATGGAACAAAATATTTTTTTAAAAAAAACTTCAATGATTTGCTCGTGTAGGCATTACAAGTCCATTTTCAGATCACCTAAAAATATATATTATAATACTATAAGTTTTAGTAGTAGAAAATACTTTTTCCTATAAAAACTAACATCCATGTACATGTTGTGATCTCCTATCTAATATTATTCTAGGGAAAGTAGGTAATATAATCCGGAGAAAGTCGGATAATCGGGGGAAAGTCCGTAATATAATCCAGGGAAAGCTAGAAATAATCATTGCCGGGGGAAAGCCCAACATAACATATATAATATATATTCCGGGGGAAAGCCTGTACTTAGGGAATCAGCAACACATATCCAATAACCGGGAACCTCCATCCCACACATTATCTCAAAACAACTACTTCTCCCAACAGATGGAAGGAAGTAAAATATTTATATTATGAGAACCCCAAAATCTATTTGGTTTTGGAAATACACCCATCCCTAAACCCTATCAAAAGTATTGAAAGTACTTTAATAGCTACAAGAGAGTATTTATAAGTTCCTACCTCAAATCCCGCAAGTCATAACTCACACTGGTCTGGTCTCTTACTGCGAGTTCGCCTCCGATCAATGGACTGGTCTTAGTACACATTCCAGCTGTAAATAACATATTTAATTCACTTTCAAAACTCATTTCTATTCATACTAATTTCATATAGAATAGTCTAGGAGTCTAAATTCTAACCTAAATAATCTCCACAAAGGGTCCAAGTACCTTTAATCATTCTCTCTTAATACCTACAAACCTCTACTCTGTGAAAATACCTTATCAAATCAAATAAGGGTTTTAGGATTTCAACCTAAATTACTCCAAATATCCCCCTTTCAACTCAAAACTCTTCAATTTGTATCAAACACCTTATAACGTAAGGGTATTAGAAATCTATTTTAATAAAATCTACTCTTAAAATCTCAATATTGATCAACTCCAAAATAAGGGATTTTTAATATTAATTAATTTCTAGCAAAAGAGTTGGACCTAATTTCCTCAAAATCATAACCCAAATAATATGAATTATAATGACTTTAACTAATTTAATCAACTACATAACTAACTAGTTGTACAACTCTTGTTGAATCTGTCTCTAAGAAATCAACTAATCTATTATCTATAACCTAGAACACCTAATTAGTAATCTATCAAAATAAGAAGAATTTCACTAATTCAAACTTACACAAATCAATTTCAACAAAAAGAATAATAAATTGAGGGTTTTAGAATTCTATTCAATTAAGTAAAATTAGCATGAACCTTAATTCCTCAAATTCAGTAAGTTGAATCTAAGAATCAATTTTCAACTAAATTAATTAACAACAATTAGCTTTGAAAATAAAAACCCTAATTTAGAATATTCCTAAGAAAATCATTAATTTCTTCTTTAGACCCTATTTATCCCAAAACACCTAATCTATAACTCAAACCCACTCAAAGAAATTAAATAAGGTAAGTAATAATTGGGGGTTTGGGATTGTCAATTTTACCTCCAAGTCACTAATTTTTTTTTTTGGCTGGGATGAAGGATGGACTCCATCTTCATCTTTCCCTTCTCTCTCTACTAACATCGTCGTCGGCGTTGGCGTCGCCGGCGCCGTCGCCATCATCATCACCACCATCGTCATCCTCTTCATCCTTTTCTTCTCTTCTCTTCTCTTTCCTCTACTCCTTCTCCTTCCTCTTCTCCTTCCTCTTCTCTCTCTCTCTCTCACCGTCTCAACTCTCTACACGGTATTCTATCTAACCCTCTCTCACAAAACCAATTCCAATCGGTGGAATTGAAATAAGATTCAAAAATCAATAATAAGAGATGTGATTATATGGGAAATATTATGGTGTAGGACATACATATAAATTACGTGTATACATAGGAATAACTTACAAAGTTACTTTATAATACATCACCTATACATATACATAGTGTGTATACAAAATTAAATAAAGTTTAATTGGTCAATATCAAGGTCAAAATCGCGGGTACCTTCGGTACTAGTCCAAATCATGTTCCGTGGCTTGGTTTGGGATCATTTAGAGTCCAATTTTCGCGTGTGAGTAGTCGAAATTCGATAACTTTTCGAGATCTATTCATTCGTACGGTTCGATTCCTCAAATTACCCTCCGATCGAAAACTTATTTATTTAATTTCAAGTTTACTTATTTTAACACTAAGCTTAATTATTTTAATAATTAATTAGTTTCATAGTCAAAGCATTGGACTAGACTCAATTTGACTCGACTTGAATTTAACTGGTCAACTAAATTATTTTAGGTCGTTACAGTATTGGGTTCGAACTCAAAGTGAATTGAAGCTACAACACACAAAACAAGAATATTTTAGGTTCGAATTCCTTGGGATCGAACTCAATTTTTTTCTGGTTTGGTGTTTCTCTAGATGGACTTATGGCTGCTATTAGAAACAAGTTGGTTCGAACTCAACACTCCAACCACGTATTCTAAGGTGCTTTACACCTTGTAACATATTCCCAACCTTTCCTTAAGTTGTATTAAACATCTGAAACAACTAATCTATCCATTTTGTACTAACCACCTATAGTTTTTGAGTTTTCAAATTCACTTACCATCCTAAGCTGAATTTCACTGATGATTTGAGTTAGTGGTGAGCTTTATCTCCAATCTTTAAGTCTTTACGAAGTCGAATAATGGAAATGACACTCTAAGTCTAAACTCGAGTACAATGGACTTTCATTGAGTTTACATTGTCGCACAAATTGACAATAACCTATGGACCTTATGCAAGTTGCGAGACTTAGAGGATTCTAAGTTGAAGCTTTATGTCCAATCTTCAAGTCTTCACGAAGTCGAGCAACGGAGATGACACTCTAACTCTAAACTCAAGTACAATGGACTTTTATTGAGTTTACATTGACACATAAATTGACAAGAACCTAAGGACCTTATACAGATTGCGGGACTTAGAGGATTCTAAGTTGGAGATGCATCACGATCAACTGAGGAGCAGTTTGTGGATTCAAAGCTACGGTTGAACTGAAGCCATTGCTGATCAGAGCGTTGAGGGAGTCATAAATTATGTCTGCCGATTGATAAATGTGTCTGTAAGTTCATGTTAATTCTTAGTGGATCTTTGACTAGATTAGGTCCTGGGTTTTTTCCTAGTTTAGTTTTTCCTCGTTGACAAAAATTTCGTGTGTTAAATTCTTATTTGAGCAAATTGTCTTTACCCCGCCAAATGCTAATTGGAAAATCATTTATCCTCCAAATCTTTTAAAAAATTACTTTTCTCCCACTATTATCATTTCCGCCACTTGACCATCCAAATGTGACTCACGTGCACGTCATATGACTCAAAAAATCCAAAATACCCTCCTCTCTAGATGATGGCGAGCTAATGTGGCAACATCCTAACGAGCGTGGGATGCACGACCACGATTAGAACCCACTCCATATACTCTCGTCAACATGTTCGACCATTTATTACAACCTAACAAAATTTATTTGCTCTTGTCATCATCGACCTCCTTCGACACACCATGTTTGTCGGCGGATCGAGTTCTTCCCTGATTTGAGAAAATTAAAGACCACCTCTGCCCCCAGAGTTTGATGGTCGTCGGTATAAATCAAGGAGAGATTTACGGTAAAAAATCTAAGATACATTCACCGTCATCTTGGGTTCGCCGATAAAATGTTTCACCGGATCTTGTAAATTCTTCAACAACTTTCAAATCTCTCCCACGCTCTTTCTGACTCTCTCTTTTCCTCTCTGTAGTTTAATCTTTCCCACATGAGATTGCCCTCATTTTTTGAAACCCTAATGTGTTATATTTTTTGAAACCTCAAAGGAAATCGAATCTGACTTCGTTTATTTTTTTGCTATGTTCTTAGTTTGAATCTATTTGCTTGAAAAACATGTCGTTATCTTTGATTTTGGTTTTGTGGAGTCACTTTTAGGGTTTTGTGGAATCAGTTTTAGGGTTTAATTGTAATGTGACTAGAACTGTGTTTGAGCTATACTTGGTTGTTTCTTTAGCTATGCAAGTGATTGAATTATGCAAGTGATTGAATTATGCAAGTGTAACCAGAAATGGGTCTAGTCGTTATAGTGGTTTGATGGAGTGCTTTCAAGTTATGATGTGACACTACATTACTGTTACAATTATTGGATTCTTGACAATGTTGAGTAATGTTTGTTGTTGTTCAATATTTTGTCAATCACGATCACATTAGAATATGGAAGAGCTGATTTTGTTGTTTCATTATTTATTTTAATTGATCATTATATAATACTGCTAATGCTATTTTTTTTTTGTGCAGCAACAAATTTTCATACCCTACAAGAATGTTAGGGTACACTATAGTGGTAGGGTAAATGAATTCTAAAATCTTGATGGGGATATCATGAGTAAAGTTGTGTTCTTTGGGAGGCTAAAAATTGACTTACAGGGCCTGGCAGATGAGTCTGAGTTTGAATTGATTTGGGTTCATGGTGGAGTGAGTGTGCAAGTAGATGATGATATGGATTTTTTTGGATGTGGCTTGAGGCACAGGTTGATCACACTGGTTTCATAGAACTTCATTTAAAGTTGTTTGCTCCCCCAGTTTCTGAAGCAATATCCAACCCTCCCTTGTTGTCAGAAGTAGTAACACCTAGGAAGCGTATTAATAAGATTATCAGAAAAAGGAAAAATGCAACACCACAAAAAATTGTTGCCCATAAACCCTACAAACTCCCATCTTCTACATTCACCAGGAAGAGTCCCATGTTACAGGCTTTACAGAGGAAAAAGTTGAATAATTTAGGAGTGAAGAGGGTACTGAATTTGGATGGTGCCAGCTGTGAAGCTCAATCACAAGATGCAAGTGGGTCAATTGCAAGATCCACTGATTTGGGACAGTTGCAAGATCTACCGTGGAGAATCTAGATAATTCAGGGACAGGTGATGTTGTTGATTTGGATGACTCTTCAAATGTGGGAGAGGAATATACTCAAGCTAGTGTGGCCAAGAACACTCCCAACTTACCACCCCATGCAACCACATAAGATGCAGATAAGGATGTTGATGAGTCATTCCTGAGGGCAGTTGCTACACAAGCAACTCAGATTGAGCAACAGTATTTTTCGGCAGATATGGAATGTGATTATGTTGAGGATGGTGAAGATGGTGCTAAAATAAAAGTGGATGAGATGGGTATTCTAGTTGAGGCATCTCCGATGCATGCAGAAGAGAGATTTGTACACAGAGAAGATAGTTAGAAAGATAATGATCAACAGGGGAACACAGTTCAAGTTGAATCATCAAGCAATGATGATGATGAAGACAGGTTTGGGGATGGTAGGGGTGATGACGATGAAGTACCCAACTTCCTTCATCATGTTTATGCTTAGTTTATTAGGGATTTTGATGATTTGTATAAGAGAGACTCTGAACCAGAAGTTTAAGGACTCACCCTTAGAAAGGGTATGGAGTTTGCACCAGCAAAAGCTTATAGGCTGCACCTTAGAACCTAAGCTATTGTGGAAAAATTTGTAATCGTTTCATCGAAGAGTAAAAGTTACAGGATGAGGTCCAAGTGTAAGGTTGAAGATTGTAAGTGGGAATGTAAAACAAGGCAGTTACCTCACAAACAAGCTAAGAGTATACAGAAATTGGTACCTGTATCAAGAGGATAGACATCCAATGGTGAATGCAAGGTGGGTAGTAGATGTATTAGATTAAGATTTCAGAGATCATCAAAATTCTTGGAGTCCAGAAGATTTTCAGATTAGAGTGTGGAGGAAGTATCAAGCTAAGATCTCATACCAAACAGCCTGGAGAGTAAGGATGAAGATATTAGTGAGGATATTTCATAGCTTTGATAAGAGCTATGCTCTAATTCCTGAATTTTGTCAACAGGTGCTAGCTTCCAACCCAGATAGCTTGGCAACTTTTTCTACAGATGATGTGGAGTTGACATTCAAACACTGCTTTGTTGCTTACAAAGCATTTCTTGTGGGTTTTATGGAAGGGTGTCGACTCATCATTGGGTTGGATGGTACTGTCTTTAAGGAAAGTATGTTGGATTACTTCTAGCAGCTACTGCCTTAGATGCTAGGGCCACTTGCTATCTATATATGCAGATATGAAGACCTTGAGAATTGGACCAAGTTTCTTGAAGCTCTAACTCCACATATCCTTAAGCACCAAAGGAGGATTACTTTTATTTCAGATAGACAGAGGGGGTTGTTGCTAGCAGTGAGGAAAGTTTTTTAAAAACAGAATAGATCACAGGTATTGCTTCAGACACATGCACAATAATTTCAGGAACAATTTTCCTTTCTTGGGTAAGATATTAGAGATGATTGTGTGGAATGTGGTGAGGTCTTACAAAGAGAGTGATTTCAAGCTATGGATGGAGTAGGTTAAGGAGCAAGACCCAATAGCATATAGTTACTTGATGAATGAAGATCTAAAGAGTTGGTCAAGATAAAAATTTCCACATGGCACAAACTTTGAACATGTAACCAATAATTTTTCCGAGTCCTTCAACAACTGGATAATTAAGTTAAGGGATAAACCAATGCTCTTGCTAGTAGAGAGGTACCATTTGATGATGATGATGATGTTTTACAAAAGGAGGACCGCAACTAGGCAATGGGATGATGTTGCCTTAGTCCCAACTGCACAAAAGTGGCTGACTAAGAGGCATAACACTTTAGGAAATTTATAGTGAGACCATCAGATGACTAAAACTATGAGGTTGAGAGCTTCTATGGGAGTAAGTGGATTGTTAATTTGCATACCAAAAACTGCTTATGTGTGAATTGGCAGCTTAGGGGCTTCCCATGTGTCCATGTTGTGGCAATATTATCTTTAAGAAGGCCTAATTGGCTTGAGTAAGTATGGAAATTATTATATGTCATTTTTATAAATTTACAATAAATTTTCATTAATTGATATATTTAATTTTGATATATTCTATATATTATTAACCTTGCAGATATTGCAGTGAAGACTACTATGTGGCAACTTACAGGACTGCCTTTGCTCTTTCAATATTCCCTTTAGTAGATCAGAGTGACTGGGGTGAAGTAAGTTATATTACTTTTTTAGTAATTTTTTGTTTCACATGCCCCCACATTTACTTTTTTTAGTACTTTTAGGTATCACATACCCCCACATTTATTTTCTTGAGTACTCTTAGGTATCATATGCTCTCACATTTAAAGCTAACTTGTAAATATTCTAATATTGCAAACCCTAGGATTTTAATACAAATCTTATCTCTTTGCAGCCGAATTCACAAGTGAAGCCCCTAATTATTTGCACAAGACCAGGGAGACTTAAAATGAGAAGGAGAAAGGATCCTAATAAGAATCTATGTAGTAGCACCAATAAGAAGAAGTGCACTCTTTGTGGGATTGTTAGGCACAACTTTAGGACTTGCAGTGGGAAGAGTAGAAAGAGAGCAAGCACAAGGGGTGGCTTAGCTCATGGCAGTACAATCTAAGGAGGACAGGAACAAATTAGCACTAGAACTGGTTCTGGTAATAAGGGAAGGGGTGCAACAACTTCTAGATCGGGAAAAAGAACAAGAGTACAAACTAGTAAATCTAGATCTATGGCAACCAAAGGTTCATTTAGTGGAACTGAAACCAAAGTTAGAACCAGAGGAGGTTTGGGTAGAGGATCTGGGGCTAGGGGTAGAGGTAGACCTGTCAATGTGCACCAAAGTATTTTATAGACTATGAGTGGAGGAAGGTTTCACCAAACCTTCCACCAATCGGTGAATTTTAATGGAGTGCCTTCTCATCAACATTACCAACCACACCAACAAGAGCAATTTGGAGGTATCCCAAGATGGCAAGGTTCAAGTTCGAGAATACCATACCAGCAACAACAACATGGGTAGCAATAGCAAAAGAAGGGGCCTTCTTTTTCTTCAGATGTTAGTGGTATTAGGGGGATAGAACACCAAACTGAAAATAATCTATTTCATATTTTTTTTCTTTTTTATGGATGTTAGTAGTGGATGATTTATGATGATACTCATCTTTTTGAGTTCTGGTGGATGTTGGTATGGTGGTCATGTTAAACTCATGCTTTGCTATCTAGTTACTTACTATTGTGTTTCTTAAACAATTTATGTGTTAAACATGTTGTGGATGATTCAAACTCTTTGATGGATATGTTATATAGGTTATGTTTCTTAATCAGTTGGTATTAAGTGGTTTGAAACCATCATAGATATGTTATACATGTTGGTGTTGTGTGGTTTGATAAGTTGTGTTAAACAGGTTATATATCACACTTGTTAGTTCATTGAAAGACCCAGAATAGTAAAATGGGTTAAAAGGCTTCTATTTCTTATTAAGGTTCATCTTGTTCACAATAAAACTACATAATTCTTCCACGATGCCTTGAAGTTCTTTGGCTTTTGATGCCACTAACATATCACTCAACCACTCACAAGTATTACACTCAAGGCATTTTAGATAAGGGATACTATAATTGTGTTTAGTCCCTAAAATGTTCAACTTTCTCTTCCCTTTATAGTTTGGCTCAGTACATGGGGTATCTCTCCAGGGGCATACTTTGATCCAGTGATCTATTGCCCCATAACCAAAGCAACCATCTCCGTAAGGATGTTGAGTTGATGAAGAACCCACTCCATTAATTTTCCTATTTAAACTATTGAAACCCATTACAAGTAAGATGTTGGCAGCTAAAAAACTTTTTACCCAGAGAAGTAATTTGAGAAGATTGCAATAATTTTTGAATCCCATTACAGTTGGGCCTCCTACATCTTGTGTAAACCCAGAGATAGTCAACAACGTCGTCTCCTTCTTTAGAACAAGCTTGGTATAAAATCTATTTCAAAAAAAAAATCAGTAAAA
>MVGT01003655.1:95186-147156 GCA_002174775.1 Macleaya cordata | reverse complement strand
GGTTGGGTTAGGTTAGTTAGAGGAGAGGGTATTTTAGACTTTTTTTGAGTCACATGACATGCACGTGGGTCACTTTTGACCAAATGGATGGTCAAGTGACGGAAATGATAACAGTGGGGGGAAAAGTGATTTTTTAAAAAATTTGGGGGGTAAGTGATTTTCCAATTAGCATTTAGAGGGGTAAAGACAATTTGCTCTATTTAATTTAGAGATTTAAATATTCTATTCTAGTTCTTAAATCTGCATATTAAGAATCGAATAAGTTAGTACTCTTCTAGAGGTTTTTGTTCTTAGACTTGACTTTACACTTGAAATTTTAAATTGGTGATAGTTAGATCCCTTATCATAGTTACGATATATTACTGTTAGACCTGATAATTGTATGGTAGATTTTTCACTCTAGTATTATTTTAGTGATTTTTTTTAGTTCAATGGCGTGATTTTTCTGATTTAGGCGAGTTGTTTCATACGTATGTTTGGTGGCTTCTCGGAGATTATAGTTGGGTATGATTGCTGCGCTTGTCCCTTTAGCTATCAGTTAGGACCTTCTCATTTTGCTATTGCTTGTAAAGTTAGGAATGGATTTCGATCTATTAATGATATCTTGTTACCAAAGATCAAGAGTCAGGGTATTTGCACTCGCATCTATAATACCCTTGGTTGTCCTTTTAAGCGGCTAAGATCTCCTAAGGTGCAGGTGGTGTGATGTTGTCCACCTCCAGTGGGTTTTTTGCTTGAATGTGGACGGTGCTTGTAATGCTTCTCAGTTTTGTGCAGGTAGTGGCGTGATCTGCGTCTATGAGGGGTCACCTAATTGCTATTTTTTCTAGTTTTTATGGCTATAGTACGGTTAACATGGAGGAAACCAGAGCTTTATGATATGACCTTATTTTATGTTCAGATATGGGCAGTAAGGAGGTGTTAGTTTAAACTAATTCTAAGTTGGTGAGTAGATGGTTTCTGGATATAAAGGTTATTCCTTGAACGTTGTGGCATTGGTGGATTAGTATTGACAAGTTAACATGTTCTATATCTGCTAATTGGCCCACGTTTTCGTGAGTGCAACTCATTGGCAGATTTTATGGCAGGTTTTAGGAGTCCTCGAAGGGAATCTAAGGATTTCTACAGTCACTTTCCTAGGCGGTTTCGTGGGATGGGTAAGTCAGATCGTATTAGTTTTCATTATATTTGTAGTCATTAGTTTTTGAAAGATTAGCTTTTCTGGTTGGTTAGCGATTTGGTTTATGTCCCCCTCCTTCCATTCTTTGCTTTATCAATAAATTTTCTCCCTCCTTCGAAACAAAAAGAGAAATTTATGCAAAGGCTTTAACATTTAATTCATTATGACAAATCCCAAGGCTTAACATTTGACTCATTATGACAAATCATCTTGACAATCTAAATGTTTTTTTCAATATATAAGTAATTGGACAACGAAAGAGTAAGACCCTTAGAATTTTATTTTTATTTCTAAAATTACATTATTTAGATTCAAGTGTTTATAAGTGCACCTTAACTCACTGTTTTTTTTTGTAGCGGAGGAATCAATTGGAGTATACAATGCAGATAATACATTTTTTGCTGATTTAAAGAAGCTTGATTTTTTGCTATCTGACACTATAAGGAAAACATCTTGAAAGATTTTTTTGGGTTATATAGTATATGATAAAATTTTCTATAAAACCACGGCTGAATAATGTACATTCTCGGTAATAGAGTTCCTTTTCTTGATCCGAGCACTAATGGAGGTAGCATGCACCCGTAAAAATCCTATGATGCTTATATGAGTACAAATCTAAGCATATATTAATAAATAAAATAGAAATTATAAGCATTTGTAAATAAAGAAATTAAGAACAGTAAAGATATAATAAGTAACAGAATATGATGAAAATGGTGAAATTCAATAAGAAGTTTAGAGTTTAGAGTATCTCATATTTGGATTGAATTGTTTAGATCATGCAGAGGAACAACTTGTCTGATCAGAGTTGGATATTGCCTTATCTGATTGGTCGTGGATTGTCCACTCAATAAAATTTATACCGCAATCGCACGATTTTCTATTGAGACATCAGCAAGTGTAGATCGAACACACGGATTAAGGAACAAATAATATTAGTTCAATTAAGGGCTAAATTGATTGAGATTTTTGATTTAGTTAGAAATATAAGAAATAATTGAAAGCAAAAAAACAATATCCTACTACATAGATTGAGAGAAACTAAGGTATTCGAATCCACCGTAACAAGTAAATAAATTAACTAGATCCATTCCATTAAAGAATCCAACTCGAATCAACAAAAGATTTTATTTATTGATTCGGACGATAAACACTTTAAGCATTACAAAGTAGAATTCTAAATTTCTAACCCTTCTTTAAAAATTAGATCTTTAATATTTACTAATCACTATAATAAGCATAGACCATCAAGGGTGTCAATCTAAGAATGGCCTATCAAATCCAATGGTGAAAAATAAAGATTAAGAATGTAAATTAATAGAAAAAGAAAAGACTAAGCAATTAAAAGCATAAAGGACATCGAATAAACCTAAATTAACTTACTACAAGTTAGGCTTTATCTCAGCCTTAGTTATGGAGATTTATCTATGCATTGTAACAAGAAAGAGGACACTAAGCAATGAAAATATTAACTCCATTGAATACTCAAGAAATAAATTATTAAATTATGTCTTCAACTGTACTCTCAATTATAGCTCTCTCTCTCTCTCTTCTTCCACTTTAACCAAATAAAACCCAAATTAAGCTCCCAAGTCTGGATATGTTGTTCTCCTTCCACCTCTTTAAATAGCCTTTCTCACATATAGTTTCCTTGATTAGAGTATCAATTAGCCCAATTAAATATCTTTAAGATGGAAAGAATCTCATAAATCATCCCCACAATTAAGAGAAGAAGAAATGGTAACAAGGTAGGGAATACCTTAGATTATTGAGTGGTATGGTGGATTTCTTTCCAAAGAATGGTGGACCAAATTGATACTAAATTAACAAAGAGAATCAATTTAATTGAAACCAAAATTACTCTCCTAATATGACTCAATTGGATTGATTTGAATATGATGGGATCTACCAGATATAAGGAGAGATAAAGAGGAAATCTAAAATTTAATTTCCAAATGATAATGTGATCTACCAAAAATTAGTTTGGTGGGTCCCTCACTCAAATTCTCACATACTAACATGGAAAGAATTTAATCTTTGATGACATAATGCTGATGTCATCCAATTTTCTTTAATCTTGCAACTAAATCAAGCTCTTACATGTGCCATATGTGTACTTATGTTGGTGGCCCCACTACCAATTTTTGGTGTGACGAGTTGTTTGAGACGAGGGGGCCCATTTTGTTATCTTTGCGTAGGTTCCTATCAGTCATATCATAGAGCTGGATGTCTATTTCATTAGGTTATTTTTAGAGACTATGTTGTGTAATTTTAAAACTTTACGATTTTCTTTTGCTATTATAAATATATCTTATGATAGAGAACCAAACTTAAATGTATTTATGTTATCACCAGTATACTTAATATCAACGGAATGTGGAACATAATGGTTTGTGTACAGGGTAGCTTTAGAATGGATGAACTTGTGTTAACAGGTGCCTCCTGGTCCCATGTTGTTGGGATTTTGGAAAAAAAAATGGGTGGCATTCTTGTGCGTACACTTAGTTTTATTTGCTTCCGCTGTGTATATTATTGTATGCAGTGTGTTTATCAGGTGTGCTTAGGTCCAGTTTACAGAGGAAACTCTGCCGGATTTGAGTTTCTTTGTAAATTGACGGTAATGTCCCGTGTTTTGGGGTACGGAGCGTTATAGTTGCCCTCCTGTTTTGGGGTACTCTATTCAATTTACAATTGATAAATGCATGTTAGTGATAAAGTATCTGTTATCATTTTTAAGAAAATACTAGTTGTGTATTACTTACCGGTGGGGTACACCACACTGGGTCTTTTAACCTTATTCCATCGATAAGCCGAGAACCTCTCACAATACTATAAAATAATATAGATAAATTAATCTATTCACAATTACACAAGCATAATACTTAATATATATGCAAAGGAAAAGCATATTAAGATTTCACATTTTAATGACATTGTCAAGGTCGTCTCGTATTTGGTCAACAAATGCCCGAGCTAACTGCATAGCAGTTCGTTTTACTCGTTGGGCCATTTTACATTAGACTAGGTCCTTTTAAAAAAAATTTAGTGAAGTTGGGTCCCAGGCTTCTAGATAAGAATAATTCTATACAAAATAAATTAATCTTGTAGAAACAGTGAAAATCCACGGGCTAAATTCCATCGAAATTCTTGTTTCATAAATGGCTAAATTTCTTGAAAATCTTAAAATATTTGGAGTCGCCACCCAACTTAGGGAATTGGGTCCCTTTTTAGGAAAACTACCTTTTTTATTTTAAAACAAAATTGGCGATTTCCTATTTTCTTTTAAACTGGTCAAAACTAGAGATTCTCAGCTCGGGAATCAAACTACCCGTTGGGAAGGTGTGAGGCACCCAACAACCGCCCGATCAAAAGGATCGGTCTTTACTTTGTGATTAGGATTTTTAGGGATTTAATTCAAAAACTACTAAAAATAAATAAATTGCATTCCATATACATATCATCATGCCAAAACAAGTAACATCTACCATTATTCTAAAATTAACCTAAAGCTAAGAGAAATATTTACATTAATCAAAAAAAAAATGTGAAAGATTTGGTGAAGACTAAATATGACAAGATTGTGCTCCCATAAAATTTTGGATTATATTGGATTTCGAAAAATTACTTTTCAGAAAAGAAGTAAGATTTAGCTCTCGGAAAACACATTTTTAAAAAAAATTAAAATAAAAAATAAAGTAAATCCGGATTTCCATGGGAATAATTATTAATCATCAAATCTCAATTCATCATTCAAAATCATTAAATTAATTGACATTTGGGATACGCCAACAAAAATCAATTTTTGATAATTTTCCTTTTCGGATCTCTACTAAAGGAAAATTACATAAAAGATAAAAAAATATCAAAGCTCCTCAGAGATCCACGAGGTTCAAGATTTGGTATCTTTCCATCAAAAGAATAATTATTAAAATTCTAAGTTTGGGATTTCCACCAAACTTAGTTGATTCAAAATTTCATATGCTTAAAAATAAATATAACTATTTTTTAAAAATACTAAATTGATTCAAAAAATTCTGATTTTTTTTAGGGCTAAACTCATTCACAAATGTCCAAAAAACATTTTAGTCCAATCCAACGGCTAAATCATTAGTTATGATTTTTCTTTGATTAAAAGTAATTTTTCGATACAAATAAATCGTCAAATCTCAAAAAACTTATTGGGAGCACCTTTTTATCACATTTAACTTCAGATATTTATATTTACACTGAATGAATACAATAAAAAAATTAAATAAAAAAATTCAGAATTAATTAAATAATAAAAATACAATCATGTTTTGATAAAGAAAAACTAAAAAGTTAGAGGAGAGCAACCTATTTGCGCTACCAAAATATTATAATGTAACTTCGGATGGAGGGTCCAATTGAGTTTCTCGTTCCAGGAACCACTCCAAGAATCACACCAAGCAAGGACTCCTCTATTAATTCTTTTCACCCACTATTTTTCTCTCAAAATCTTACCAAAAGTATTATCACTATTCTCACTCTTAATTTTCTTCCCTCCTTAATTGATCTCTTCCCTTAATTTTTTTTCTCTTTTTTTTCCCTCCCCCTAACCACTAAGTGAAGGTCTCTATTTATAGTGTTTTGGATTAACTACAACCCTAGGATTTGAGACCCTAAAAGGAGATCAAAGGCCTACAATTAACCTTAGAAATGACCTAACTTGGTTACCAAGCAACAATAACTTTATTACCAAGTAAATTTTAATTACCAAAATTAACTAGGCTTAGATTTTATATATATTTTAAAAAGAATACGGCATAGCCGTATGAAGTAAAATTGGTCAAAATGGTTTTAGGGTCTGGTCAACTCTAGTTGACCAGCACCTTTAAACCTAATTAATGTTAGGTTATTTCTAAAATTCTGGCCCATTTGAGACCTTATAGTGGGCCAACTTTAATAATGGGCCCATTTGAGACCAATTTCATTGTTTGGGCTAGATCTTTGGCTATGGATCTCTGAATTGGGTGATTTCAACTTCTATTTTCTCATTGGATGATTCTCTATCACCTAGGCACACTTTCAACTAGACTTGAGCTGCTTTTGTCCCTATCTTAGTTATGGGCCTAATTGGGCTTTATTTAACAAAGTTGATTATGGACTTGCTTGGCGCGATTTCTGCGGCGATTGAAACTAAAAAAAATTTGGCGCAATTTTGCATGCAAAAATAGGGTGTCAACAGTTGCCCTTCTTTGCCAGAGGTTGCATGCAACTGAATGGCAAAACCAGATACCCAATTTTTGCAACTTTCTTTTTCTTTTCTGAAATGCATAAAACACTTTTAAAATATTTTGAAAAATTGAAAATTTCTTGCAACATACTCCTCGTTGGGTGCGCTTTTGCGTCCTACTCCAAACAAGAAACATGTATCGGTTGCGACCCTATGCGTCTTACACCAATGGTTTTTTACCTACAAGACAGCATTTTGACTTAGGATATCCACCAAATCATTCTATTTTGAAAAGATTATAAAAACTGATTCATTATCTCTTTAAGAATATTTATTTTTGTAAAAGTTGGCCAAAAATATTATTTTATTGGACTCCTTGCTTAAAAAATTTTTTTGGAATGACACTTGTGAGTTCATCCGAATTGTTCTGAAGCTTTTTTTTTATTTAACATGTGTAAGTGTTGCCATGATAAAAAATTAAAGCAATGAGATTACACATGTATTGAGGTAAGTGAATAGGTAAGCCTCCTTAAAATCCAAAAATACATTTCATTTCTTTCTTTCTCATCTTTGCTGAGCTTCTTCTACTTTTTGTTTAATGGAGAATTTCTTCACTGAGTTTGTGATAATCAGTATGCTCTTTTGAAGCTTTAATTAGTGTCTCTCCACTCTGCAACTGCTCTTCTCCTTTCTTTCTTTTTCTTTTCCTCAGCCCTGTTAAATATAAAGCAAACAATTATTTTTTTTTTGTTTAGAAAAAAAAATCAGTTAGTTTTGTGGAATTTGCCTCAGATCTTATTTTCTGTTATGCAGTGCATAACTTCTTATTCTAAGTTCTCATCATAGGCTTCCACGCCACTAAGGTTTGAAAATCTTTTTTTTTAGAAAAAAACCAGAAAAATAAAAATAACTTATGAAAATATCCTAGACTTAATTGAAGGAAAAGACCTTGGATATTCAGTTTGCCATGTGTTAGTAAGCCACTAAAAGACACCCTTACTTCATCTTGAATATTTCGAGACAATTTTACCTGCATACCTATGATTACGCCCTTCAGGATAATTTCAGGATTGTTTTGCCCCTAGTTTTGAGGCAAGTTTTGACATCACTGTTTCCCAAGCTCAGGACAAGCCTTTAGATAACAGACAGACTCATATTTTCCAATCCACATTGTAGTTGTGAACCATGCTTTCCTAAGCTTCCAAGTAATTTAGATAATGAAAATTTTAAGTTTTTTGACTCAACAATTTAACTATTGACTTCGAGATAAAATAATTTAGAAAGATGTAACTTTTTGGTAAGATGATCTCAAATATAAGAAGATTATTTTCACAAAAATTAAGGCTTTAGATCATCTCCACTTGGGCCCCACATGTTTAATTTATTTTTATAATGATTACAAAATTTTGAAGTATATTTGCATAAAATAACATGATATTAAGAGCATCACCAATACAAATGTTTATTCAACCATATATGGTATGTATTATAATTAAACAATGTCTTATCTACGTGGAACTAAAATCTACACAATAGACAGTGTTGAAAAAATGCATCTCTAATATATATGTCTTAGTACTCTTCTTTTACTTATGTGGCACTTAACTTTTTAATACGTCCAACTTATTTTGGATATATTAAAATATTTGTGAAATTTTTGGTATTTAACAGCTAATAATTAGTATTTTGAGTAAAAGTATGTTATTCCAATCCATGTAGTCCATAACATATGAGTTAATTTTGTTCAAAAATAAATTTTGGACATATTTTTTCTCTAACTCAAATTAATCCTTAACTATAGGTGCACTTTAGCTCTGACTATTTTTTAACTTTATTTTTTATACAAAAATATCATAACTTAAAATTTTAAATTAATTTCTGTCTAAATTTATATTTTTAGAAAGCAATCGTTAAGATTGCATCCACATTCAAAACTATATTTTTAACTACTTTTTTTATCTAGATTGTATCCAAATTCGACTATTACTTTTCAAATATATAAATTTTGTTAAAGTCAGTCAATAAAATCCATGTGCAAATATATTTTTGCTCAAATAAACAGAGAACTACTTCTATATGCAGTACCTTTTATCTAGATTGCATCTAAATTCAAATCCAGAATTTTAAAACCTAGCAACAACAAAAGAAGAAGTAGAGATCTCGAAAAATGCTTTCCAAATTTATAAATTTCTTCAAAATCTGTTACTCAAAATAGGCTGCAAAAATATTCTTTATAAATTTCGTGAATTTTTTGAAAAAAAAAATTTATTGACTGGTCTAATTTCTAAAAATACTTTCAATATGTATGAATTTTGTTAATTATTTTTTTTAATAGATATAACATTTTGAAATTCAAATCCTACTAAAATATTTACCAGAAAAATGTTTCATTCTGACATTGTTTTTAGCATCACCTATTATAAGTGTGAGTGTCGTAATCATCAACATCACTAACATCGTTATCACCATTCACAATCATCATCACTATACGTATCTGATGATGGATGTTGATGATGATGATGGTGGTGATGACAATGATGATCACCACCACCACCACCACCAACATCGATCATCATCATAATCACAATCATCACCATCTATCATCAGTATCATCACCATCGCCATCCATCATCAGTGTCATCTATCATCATCATTCATCATCATGCATCATATCATCATCACCATCCATTATCATTATCTTTCTCACCATCATTATTACCATCGCCATCTATGATCACCATCACCATCCATCGTCATCATCCATAATCATCATAACCATCATCATCACCATCATCATATTCTCAAAATTCTCAATAATTTTAGATATCAATTTATCAAAGTTTAGAACCTCTATAAGAAATAATTCTTTCTCTTACTACATAAGTAATTTTAAAAATTTACAAACTCGATAGAAAGAAATCAAAATCAAAAGTTAACTAAAACTATTTCATTACCATATTAGTAATTATTATACCCTAAATAAATCTAAAATATTA
Organism: Macleaya cordata; assembly: GCA_002174775.1. Classification (NCBI taxonomy): domain Eukaryota; kingdom Viridiplantae; phylum Streptophyta; class Magnoliopsida; order Ranunculales; family Papaveraceae; genus Macleaya; species Macleaya cordata. The sequence goes on along the minus strand of MVGT01003655.1, from coordinate 137,786 downwards.
AACTTTCATAATTTTAATTTTCTTAAATTTTTTACATAATTTAAATATAAATTCTCGTGCATTGCACTAGGTATGAAGACTAGTTCGTAAAGAAAAAGTGAGGTGGAATTAAAATTTCTATTTTTTGTTTGGACCCCCTTCCAAGTGGGGGGTGTTTTGAGAATTGAAATACAAGGGTTGCAACGAGGCTTGACTAAGAAAAGTGAGGTGGAATTAAAATTTGTATTTTTTGTTTGAACCCCCTTCCAAGTGGGGGGTGTTTTGAGACTTGAAATATAAGGGTTGCAACGACACTTGACCAAGAAAAATTCTCAATGAGGAATGATCATTTTATTGTAATGTCCCGCCTTCACATTTCAGGTCTGCAGCCCTTACCCAATGAGAACTAGACATTCTGGCAGAACCATTAACAATATGTAGCTCTAGGGTGTACGCGTTACACCAAGCTAACTGGAAGCTTCACTCACATTCAATACACAAGTAAAATAAAGCTGAAATAAACTTTATTAACTTGATAAACTGTCATATTAACAAACGAATGAACGAATATTCTCAAAGAATAATGGACTAAATAATGTCCAAATCAAACTGAACTCAAGCAAAAGTAAAGTCCTACCTCTTTAGAGAACTCTACGAAGTCTCTGAAGATTTACTCATGCCTAACGAACTCCACCACTACCGTGTATTCGTCTGATTCCCTGGACCTGTAAGGATAATGGTGCTAGGTCAAAACCTAGCCAGCAAGTTCACTAGTTCCCTTGGTTTAGATTCAGGTTAACCACATGCTTCACAAGGGTAAGTGTGTTAACATAAATACAAGATATGTCATGAGATAAAGTAAGCAAAGTGTAACAAGATAAACGATTCACAAATTTCACGGCTGTTGTGTTTTATGATCTTCAGTGAAGATTAAGTTACCGCAACAAGTAGTGCTCTCTAGTTACTACCTATGTTTCACCCGTCCATGTAGTTCACTCGAGACACTGGCTGTGCGCCACGTGAATCTGGTGAACCGCCTCGAAATCTGTCCCTAGAACACTGGTAACCCTGTCGGTGTTACTTACGTATTAAGTGATTCGATAGACCTCACTTGGCGATTTCGTAGACCTCACTTGGAGAGGACCAGGCCTATACAGGACCTAAACTATGTTTGCACACAAGCCAAATAAATTATTTAAGCACACAATAAGCTTATGAAGGTTTGTTTCATGTTACATGTGTCCACAAGTATTCATCAATATGAAAGTAGTTCACGAGTAGTTTATTTTTGCATTCCATACTTTCTAAATGCATAAATAAACCATATCCTACATGTCATACATCATGGTATTCATTAACCAAAAGCTTACCTTCAAAAGGACTTTAAAACAACCTATTTTAGGGTTGACAGTCAGTTGGCATCGATACCCCTTTTGTGGGTATCGATACTAATTACCCAATTAGCATCAGATACAGCTGGTGGTATTGATACCAACTTTGTCTTATGCACCAGATGAGGTTAGTATCGAAACTCACCAGTGTGGGTATCGATACCAGTCCCATCTGTTGCTCGAGTATGAGCAGGTAATGATACCCTTTGAGTGGGTATCGATACCTGCTAGGTGTCTTCATAATTTTGGGTTTTGTTCATGATCAAAACTCTATGGAAACTTGGTTTTCTCTCCTGCAAACATTAGGGATTCACATACACCTCTCATATACATAGATTTTATGCATTCTTACCATTAGAAATATGCACACATCATACGATCATGAATTACATGTATTCTCTCACATAATTCCTATGCAATAACATATAAACAACATACAAACTAGTTTTTCATACATTCAATCATTAATGAAGCATAACTACAATATGAATAACCTAAATCTATACTAAAAGAGCAAGTTACTACTTGTCTCAAATCACCAAAGAAGTTGAAACTCAAGGAAGAAGAAGAAAAGCTCTGCTACAATGGTGTCTAGGTTTCTCTTTCTTCCTCTCAATCCTCTGCGATCACCCTGTACAGAACCCTAGGTTCTTCTTCTAAAGATTATCTCTCTCTCCCTCTCTCTCCTGGTCAAACCAAAATAAGAGGGATTTTAAGTTTTTAATTTATATTTATATAAAGTATAAACCCAAACATACTAAAACTCTAACAGGATGCCCTTAACAAAAGTGGCTGCCCCTAAACATTAGTAATTTTAAATTAAAAGGGTATTACAATCTACCCCTAAAAGAGGATTTTGTTCTCGAAATCGCACATATCTCGTCAAAAAGATTCGGGTAACTCTCGTGTATCTCCTTGTTTCTCTCCCACGTGGCTTCACGCTCATCATGATAATGCCACTGCACCTTCACCTGAGGTATTGATCTTGACCTAAGCTTCTGCTCTTTGTAGTCAAGAATCTTATAAGTCTTCTCTATATAGGCTTCTCCTGGCTGCAACTCTAACTCGTGGAAATCGACCATTGTTGGACGGTACTCGTGGAAAGACATCCTGAACTCCGGCCAACTGATTTGGTAAAGCTACCTGATAAGCCACTTTCCCTACTCTCTCTAGGATAGGAAATGGTCTGATAAATCGAGGCGACAACATCCCTTTTTTGCCGAACCGAAGAACACCCTTCATCGGTAATACCTTCAGTAACACTTGATCACCTACCTCAAACTCAAGTTCCCTACGCCTCTCATCGGCGTAACTTTTCTGACGACTTTGAGTTGCTCGCATACGCTATCTGATTAGAGCTATTTTATATGTAGTTTGTTGCACGATTTATGATTTTGGAAGTTTCGACTCTCTGACTTCTGCCCAACATACTAGAGATCTATAAGGTCTTCCATACAGTGCTTCAAACGATGACATCCCTGTACTGGTTTGGTAACTATTGTTGTAGGCAAACTCAACAAGTGACAAAAGATCCTCCCAATTACCCTTGTAAACTAACACTACACAACGGAGCATATTCTCCGACACTTGGTTAATTCTTTCCATTTGTCCGTCTATTGCATTCCCATGACGTCTTGAAAATCTCTCCAATAATTCGAGGTGAACGAAGTATCCCGATCCGATACCACTGAGACGGGAACTCCATGATATCGAACTATCTCTTTCACATACAATGTAGCCAACTACTCTGCAGTGTATGTCTTCTTGACTGGCACAAAGTGTGCGCACTTGGTCAGTCTATCCACGATCACCCAAATGGAGTCGTTTCCCTTCTTAGTCTTGGGTAATCCGTCAACGAAATCTATAGATATATTCTCCTATTTCCACTCAGGTATATGCTCTGTCTTTACTTGCTGACAAGTAAAGTACGTAAGCATAAACTCTGCAGCGCTACGCTTCATTTTTGACCACCAGAAATATCGTTTGAGATCCCAATACTTCTTATTCTCTCCAGGATGTATAGTGTACTTACTATGATGTGCCTCGTTCAAGATGTTCCTCCTCAGCTTAGATTTTTCTGGAATACACAAGTGACCCTTGAATCTCAAGCCACCGTCACTTCCTATAGTCATGTCCATAATTTCTCTTTGTTGAACTCTTGCAACTCTATCACGGTGCCACATATCGTTTCCTTATTCACTAATGATTTGGCTTACCAAAGTGGGTCGTATGACCACACTCCCCAACAACAGCTATCTCTGCTTGTGGGTTGCCAATTCAAAGTCATACCCCGAAGCTACCTCCAACAGTCGCCACTGTTGGACCATCATAGAAGCTACTATACCCCTAGGCTGCCTGGTCAACGCTTCTGCCACTACATTAGCCTTCCTCGGATGATATTACAACTGAAAATCATAGTCCTTCAAAAGTTCTAACCATCTATGTCGCCTCATGATCAGCTAATTCTGTGAAAATAAGTATTTGAGACTCGTACGATCCGTAAAGAGCTCAAATCTTCTACCTATCAAGTAGTGTCTCCATATCTTGAATGCATACACTACAATTGCTAACTCGAGGTCATGAGATGGATTGTTATACTCATGTATCCTCAACAGTCTCGAAGCGTAAGCAACTACTCGGTCATTCTGTATAAAAACACATCCCAGTTTCTGACGCAACGCATCACTACGAGTCTAACCCCACTCTCTGGTATGATCAAAACTGGGGCTATTGTTAACTTAGCCTTCAACTCTTGAAACAGTTGCTCACACCTAACATCCCACTTGAATGGAACCTCCTTCATAGTAATACTTGTCAAAGGACCTACTATATTTGAGAATCCTTCGAATAAACTGCTTGTAGTACCCAGCCGAACCTAGGATACTCCTTATCTCTGTCACTGTAGTGGGTTGCCGCTACTGTAGTACAACCTAAACTTGGAGGTATTCACCGTCACTTCTGTTCCAACTCACCAGTGTAATTGAGCTGCTAAACAACTTAGCGACATTTATTTTCGTCCATAAAATCTATATCTTAAATATACTTGGATGCCACCTCTAACGATCACTGATGATAACCCTTCTCGGAAGTCACAACACACCCGGTTATCCATTCTACACGTCAATTACTACGTTGACGATCTCGAGATATAATATCATTTGGCATTACAGTCCTTCAAAATCCAATCCATCTCCATGGTCTAAAGTTTTAATTCATGCTTAAGAGAATTCAAATCTTTGAGGTTTCAGTAGTGAGCTACGCCTCCTCACTAATCACCTAATGCCCCCAAACATAAGAGGACGTCAAAACTACCAACGCGGTACCATGAGTCGAGTAAACTCTCCTCTTATCCCTTCGGCATTCTTATGCATGACAACTACCTTGTCATCTACAAGAAGACACACCATAACCACTGATGTGTTGCATTCGAAATCACCACTAATCCAAGTTCACCTCCGAGAGGATTTGTGAATATGGTGATGCCATACAAGCGTACCGTTATAGAAAGTTTGTTAAAACTAACTTCATCACTCAAATGTCTCCACACCTTCCCTAGCCAAATAGGGCCTGAGAAAAATGTGCTATGAAGAAATTTCCACAATGGGCCGTCAATAATTCCCAACTCAAGTAGAAAAGTTACGACCCTCAGTCACGATCGTTTGGGGAGATTATCACAATCACCCCAATACAGGATACTTCATGTCCAAAGAACCTTACTTTGTGCTGCCCTAAATTCACATTCGTCGAATTTTTGGCAAAACATTAACACTTTCTCAGTGCTTACACTACCTACACAATGGGTCCCACTACTCTTATGCATTTCGGAGTTGATCATAAAATTAACTATACAGGTATTTATAACCTTATCCAATGTCTTTAAAATTAGGCCTGACTAACACAGTCTACCAAAAATGTTGAGGTCTTCACAAGCCCTATCAACGTTATAGAAAATCTCAAGAGATTCTTCTCTCATACAGAATCTAATCACAAAAAGTCCTGCTCCAGACTCAAGTTGACTATATTACCCTACGTCAAAATGAGAAACTATCACGTTCCTCTGAGCTAAATAATTAAGGTTTTTATCCTAGGTAAAGGATATATACTCACCCCAAACCTATAACTTACTCACATCTTGGTAGTCTATGCAAAGTCTCATAGACTCACCCTCATCTAATTCAAAAGAACAAGTGCACCTCAAGATGACGAACTATGACGAATGAAATCCTGAGCCAAAACCTGGCCTATCTAGTTCTTCAATTCTTTCATCTCTATTAGAACCATCCGATAAGGTGTCTTAGCAATCGATTTTGTGCCCAGAACCAGCTCCAAACAGAAATCTCTCTCTCTGTGAGGTGGTAACCCTAGGACCGCGCCATATACATCGTGGTATTAGTGCACCACAATAATCGATTCAGACTTTATGCCTTCAACCGGACGTTCCAATATATCCACAAAGCACAGATGTGTCCTATCAAGACCACATCCTTGTGACAACGATAACACATATGTTGTTTCCTCTAAAATGAAAAATGTTACCGTTTTTACGTAACAGTCCAACCTTACATGGTATGCAGCAAGCCAATCCATGCCTAATATCCATCTTAACCATTCAAATCTATAAAAACGATCTAAGAAGAAGTCCAGTCCTCCACAACTGACTATTAAATCCCATAAATATTATTCACTAGTATCATCTCACCTATGGGAGATACCACCAACAAAATGGTCCTCACACCTCATTGCATAGTTTTTTTTTAGTCTATAGCCTCAGTCTATCTATGGGCTACTATTCTCAAACCATTACCGATAAGGCTGGCAGTCATCACTACCTATTCTTGCACATCCACATCTAATGCATCTATTTTATGCCTGCATAGATCCCATTCTCATATGGACTTTCAACATCTACTACACATCTCAATGTGTATAACAAGTCCCTCTACTAAGACATTTGTTGCTTCCTCAGCTCTTGCACTACAGAGGTGAAACACACGGTTATACTAAACTTCCAAATGTAGGGAAAACCTAAACAGTTAAGGTATCTACACAACCAAGACTACGTAGGTGTTTCTACTTACTCTACTAATGGCGGTACCTAAACATGATACAATTCTACCTATTTCCTTGTACCCGCCCATCTAGAATAAGTTACAAAGATAGCCAAAACATCCAAATGTGTCACAAGATGTGCCTATGTGTCACAAACATCAACCTAACTCATCCCAACTCCCTCTAGGACTTTGAACCTGAGGCTCTGATACCAACTATAATGCCCCGCCCTTACATTTCAAGTCTGCTGCCCTTACTCAATGAGAACTAGGCATTCTGGTGGAACCATTAACAATCTGTAGCTCTAGGGTGTACGCGTTATACCAAGCTAACAAAAAAAGCTTGCTCTCACATTCAATACACAAGTAAAGTAAAGCTGAAATAAACTTTATTAACTTAAAGATAAACTATCATATGAACAAACGAATGAACGAATATTCTCAAATAATAATGGACTAAACAATGTCCAAATCAAACTGAACTCAAGAAAAAATAAAGTCTTACATCTTCAGAGAACTTTATAAAGTCTCTAAAGATTTACTCCTGCCTAACGAACTCCACCGCTATCGCGTATTTGTCTGATGCCCTGGACCTGTAAGGATAATGGTGCTAGGTCAAAACCTAGCCAACAAGTTCACTAGTTCCCTTGGCTTAGATTCGAGTTAACCACATGCTTTACAAGGGTAAGTCTATTAACATAAGTACAACATATGTAATGATATAAAGTAAGCAAAGTGAAACAAGATAAATGATTCATAGATTTCACAGCTGTTGTATTTTATGATCTTCAGTTAAGATTAAATTATCGCAATAAGTAGTGTTCTCTAGTTACTACCCATGTTTCACCCGTCCCTGTAGTTCACTCGAGACACTAGCCATGCGCCACGTGAATCCAATGAACCGCTCGAAATCCGTCTTCCGAACACTGGTAACCCTGTCGGCATTACTTATGTGTCAAGTGATTCCGTAGACCTCACTTGGTGATTCCATAGACTTCGCTTGGAGAGGACAGGCCTATATATGACCTAAACTATGCATGAACACAAGCCAAACAAGTTATTTAAGCACACATCAAGCTTATGAAGGTTTGTTTTATGTTACATGTGTCAACAAGTATTCATCAATATGAAAGTAGTTCACGAGTAGTTTAATTATGCATTCCATGCTTTCTAAACGCATAAATAACCATATCTTACATGTCATACATCATGATATTCATTAACCAAAATCTTACTATCAAAAGGACTCCAAAACAACCTATTTTAAGGTTGACAGTTAGTTGGTTTCGATACCCCCTCTATGGGTATCGATACTAACTACCTAGTTAGCATCAGATACAGCTGGTATCGATACCCTCTTTGAACGTTGCCTTATGCATCAGATGAGGTCAGTATCGATACTCACCAGTGTGAGTTTCATTATGTAATACCCTTTCTTTAGAAATTACTAATGTTAGGGGGCACCTACTATTGTTAAGGGCACCCTGACAGAGTTTTAGTAAGTTTGGGTTATTACTAGCTATAAATATAAACTAACCCGAAAGCCCCCTTCTTGTTTTGATCGACCAAGAGAGATGGAGAGCAAAAGAGAGGATCGACCAAGGCAAGAAGGCAGAGAAACTCTAAGTTTCTCTTGAAAGTTCGATGGAGGAAGGATCGTGTACGTGAGGGAAAAGGTTGTGAAGGCTTCAAGTGCAGGGATTCCTCTTCTTCCTCGTGATTTTGGAGAAGGTTTTGCTTTGAGGCAAGTAGTAACTTGCTCTTTTAGCGTAGATTTAGGTTATTATGTTGTTGTTATGCTTCCCTAATGATTGAATGTATAAAATCCTTGTTTGTTTGTTGTTTATATGATATGGCATGCAAATTATATGAAAGAGTGCATGAAATCTCTAAACGTATGAGGTGTGCATGTTTTTAATGGTCAAAATGCATAGAAGCTATGTATATGTGATGAATATATGAATCCCTAATGTTTACAGGGGTGAAAACTAAGTTTACACGAAGTTTGAATGAAGAACAAAAGCCAAAAATCGTGGGAAAACCCAGGGGGTATCGATATCCACAGAGTAGGTATCGATACCAGCTTGAACCTGTTCGATAGGTGATGCTGGTATCGATACTAGGCTCATGTCGTATCAATACCAGGGCAATATCGATACCAAACATGGCTGGTATAGATACCAGCCACGCCTGTTCCCATATGAAGGTTGGTATCGATACCAACCAAGCTAGTATCGATACCAACTGACCTAAAGGCCACAATTAAGCTGTTTTTGTGTTCTTAATGAAATTTAGCTTTTGTTTAATGAACTTCATGATATGTTACCTGCATATTATATGAAAATATGTATTTATGAGCAAAGAAGGCATGCATAAACTCTTCGTTGAATACTATCATGATGAAGATCACTTTTAGACACTTGTAACATATACGAAACATCCATAAGCTTGATGTATGCTTAAATAAATTGTTTGGCTTGTGTGCAAACATAGTTTAGGTCATGTATAGGCCTGGTCCTCTCCAATCGAGGTCTACGGAATCGCCAAGTTAGGTCTACTGAATCACTTGACACGTAAGTAACGCCGACAGGGTTACTAGTGTTCAGGGGACGGATTTCGAGGCGGTTCATCGGATTCACGTGGCGCACGGCCAGTGTCTCGAGTGAACTACAGGGACGGCTGAAACGAGGATAGTAACTAGAGTACACCACTTGTTGCGAGAACTGAATCTTAACTGAAGATCATATAACACCACAGCCGTCAATCTATGTATCTCTTTAAATTTGTTTAATCTTTTATGTTGACATATCTAATGTTATATTGTTAATACACTCTTATAGAACTCATTGTTATCCTAAATCTAAGCCAAGGGAACTAGTAAACTTGCTGACTAGGTTTTGACCTAGCACCATTAATCTTTTTAGGTCCAGGTCATCAGGCAGATACACTGTAGCGGTGGTGTTCGTTAGGCAAGAATATGTCTTAGGAGTTTTTCTAGATTTCTGTGAAGACATTAGCTATTCTTTAAATTAAGTTTAGTTTGGTTTGGACACATGTTTAGTCCATTACTCTTTGAGAATATTTGCTCATTCGTTTGTTCATATGACAGTTTATCTTTAAGTTAATAAAGTTTATTTCAGCTTTATTTTACTTGTGTTTTTAATATGAGTGCAAGCTTCTTGTTAGCTTGGTGTAACGCGTACACCCTAGAGCTACAAGTTGTTAATGGTTCTGTCGAAATGCCTAATTCTCATTAAGCAAGGGTTGCAGACCTGAAATGTGAGGGCGAGGCATTACAATTGGTATTAGAGCCTCAGGTTCAAAGTCCTAGAGGGAGTAAAATGAGTTAGGATATTGTTTGTGACACGATAGGTACAAAACCTAAGAGTGTACTTAAATGAATTACTTGCTTGTTGTTTGCTACTTGGCTTGGTAGAGGTAGTCGGCGTGGAGGTAGAAGTGCTCAGGGGAACAACGATGAAGTTCCTACTGAAGAGGTAAATGCACCACAACTTGAGTTTCCTCCACCCTCACAACAGGGAGAGATAAGGCGAGAATTGGGTCAGAATCGGGCAGGAAGTGTCAATCCTCAAATGCCAGAGTGGACGATGTTGCGTCAGTTAATCACGGATTCAGTAAAGACAGTTGTGGATGCTAGATTGGATGCACGTTTGGGTGCTAGGGGTCCTGTGGCACCAGCTCCAGTTCAAGTGCCACAACCACTAGTGGTACGAGCAGGAGCGCCCACATGGCTGGAGTTTTATAAGCACTTTTTGATTTTGAAGCTACGAACCTTTGGGGGTTCTACAGATCCATTAGTGGCTCATCAGTGGATCAAGGAGTTGGAGAAGACGTTTTGGACTTTTGAGTATCCAGAGGAGTATAAGCAGAGGTTTTGCAGCTTTTCAGCTTGTAGATGATGCTCTGGATTGGTGGGAGTCTCGTTCCCAAAATCTGGATACTACCACCCTAACTTGGCAGCAGTTTTAAGTGATGTTCTTTATCCAGTACTTCCCTTAGAGTGCACGAATGGCGATGGAGAATGATTTCCAAGACTTGAGACAAAGAGAGGACCAGACAGTAGTTGGGTATAAGAGGGAGTTCTCTAGACTAGCTCTGTATACACCGGGTCTTATTCCAATAGAGCAGAGTAAGATACAGAATTTTTTGAGGGAACTGAATCGACAGATCTCTAGGCACATCATTGGACAGCCGAGTTTTGATACTTTTGCCAAGGTTGTGGAGTGTGCATGACTTAATGATCAAGAAATCCAGGAGGCACACCGGAAGAGAACTGAGAAAGTTGAGAATAAGTCAGCAGATAAACGTGATCAGAAGAACGGTCAAGGACAAGAAAGTAAAAACCATGATAACTGGGTAACTGGAAGAGACAGAAAACTGAAGAGAAAAATACTGGTGCGGTAGTTCCTACACAGCCCAAAGCAATGATAGCTAAAGGGGGCAATAGGCGGGTAATTAAGGGACCTTGTTATGCCTGTAGTGAGATAGGACACTGAGTAGCAGATTGCTCGCGCGGCAATGGGGCACAAGGGGCTAGGCAGAATCAATAACTGAGGCAGAACGGACAGGGTGAAGCTCGACCATAACCAGCACCTAACTTGGAGAGACAGCAGTAGGGACAACAACAAGGACAGCCTCAGGGTAGAACCTATGTTGTAGTCCTTAGGGATGCGAAAGCGCCAGAGGGAATGGTGGAAGGTATGTTCCTAATTCACACTCGGCCTAGCCGAATCCTTTTTGATTCTGAAGCTTCTCATTCCTTCATATCATGTATATTCTTGGACACCTTGACACTTAGGCTAAAAAAGTGTGATTGCCCTTTCTCTGTTATGTCACCTATCGGAAGGACAGTACCAATTGGACTAGTTTGCAAGTGTTGTGTTACTAATTTGGAAAAATTAGATTTTGCCTCAGATTTTTATGCGCTAGGTCTAGAGGGATTTGATGTGATACTAGGCATGGATTGGCTTGCAGCATACCATGCAAAGTTGAATTGTTACGCGAAAACGGTAACATTTTCTATACCAACGGAAACGACATACATGTTGTTATTGTCGTAGGGATGTGGTCTTGATAGGACACACCTGTGCTTTGTGGGTATGTTGAAGCATCTGGTTGAAGGTAGAAGGCTTGAATCGATTTTTGTGGTGTGCGAATACCATGATGTATTCGGCGAAGTCCCAGGCTTACCACCTCACAGAGAGATAGATTTCTGCTTGGAGCTGGTTCTGGGCAAAAATTCGATTGCTACGACACCTTATCGGATGGCTCCAATAGAGATGAAAGAGTTGAAAAACCAAACATACCAGCTTTTGGCTCAGGGTTTCATACGTCGTAGTTCGTCACCTTGGGGTGCACCAGTTCTTTTTGTTAAAAAGAAAGATGGATCAATGAGACTATGTATAGACTACCGAGAACTAAACAAAGTTACGGTGAGGAATAAGTATCCTTTGCCTAGGATAGATGATCTGTTTGATAAGCTTAAGGGAACACAATGGTTCTCTAAGTTAGAGTTAAGGTCAGGTTATCATCATCTTAGAGTCCGAGAGTAAGACATTGCTAAGACAATATTTCTGACAAGATATGGGTCTTAGGAGTTCTTGGCAATGCGGTTTGGGCTTATCAATGCACCAGCCGTGTTTATGGATCTGATGAATCGGGTTTTCATAGAGTTCTGAGATCAGTTCGTGATTGTCTTCATTGATGACATTCTAATTTACTCCAAGACACGAGAAGACCACGAGATTCATCTGCATAGAGTGCTTCAGACTCTACGAGAATACCAGTTGTATGCTAAATTCGAGAAATGCAAATTCTGACAACAAGAGGTGAAGTTCTTAGGACACGTAGTGTTAGGAGCGGGAGTGACAGTGGATCCCTCCAAGGTTCAGGCTGTACTAGAGTGACCGCAACCAGCTATAGTGGCAGAGGTTCAAAGTTTCCTAGGTTTGGTTGGGCACTTTAGGCAGTTCATCGAAGGATTTTTCGCAGATAGCAGGTCCTTTGACTAATCTCACTAAGAAGGATGTTCTATTCAAGTGGGATGACAAGTATAAGCAAGCGATCCAAGAGCTGAAGGCAAAGTTGACGACAGCCCCAGTTTTGATCAAACCGAAAAGTGGAACCGAGCTTGTGGTGTTTACCGATGCGTCGCATCAAGGACTGGGATGTGTTTTGATGCAGAACAACCAAGTGGTTGTTAATGCTTCGAGGCAGTTGAGGATACATGAGCATAACTGCTCGACTCATGACCTCAAGTTAGCATTGGTGGTGTTTGCATTCAAGATATGGAGACATTAGATAGGTGAAAGGTTTGAGCTCTTTTCGGATCACAAGAGTCTCAAATACTTGTTTTCACAAAAGGAGCTGAACATGAGACATCGTAGATGGTTAGAACTACTGAAGGACTATGACTTCTAGTTGTAGTACCATCTGGGTAAGGCTAACGTGGTGGCAGATGCTCTAAGTGGCAGCCTAGGGGCATAGTGGCAACTATGATGGTCCAGCAGTGGCGACTATTGGAGACAGTTTTGGAATATGACTTTGATTTGGAAACCCGCGAGTAGTGACAGCTATTGTTGGGTAGTGTGGTCATTCGACCTACTCTGGTAAGCCAAATCATCAGTGAGCAAGGAAATGATCAATGGTACTGTGACAAGGTAGCATGGCAAAGTAAGAAATAAAATTCTCAATCCTTGTCAACTGCTGGAGCTTAATACGTTGCTGCAGGATTGTGTTGTACTTAATTGCTTTGGATGAAACAAATGTTATCTGATTATTGTAACACCCTAAATTCCGGGTCAGGATTTAACCCGAATCCAAATCCGAAACTCGTGGTGTTAGGAGACACCCTAGTAGAATCTAGTCAAATTTTTTTTGTCTACGACTAAGATAAAGCATAACAAATCAAGTGAAGTTGCACCATAAAATTTCTTCACATAATAAAAAGATCACACTTAAATAACATAACAATATTCACGTTTTCGAAACTGCAACTTAGCATAATATACTGGTTTGACACCCAAACCATTACAACTGGAAGTAACACATAAACATAGGAACCAAAATCACGAACAACTTATAAATATGAAAAGAAACTATAGCGTCCTAATCATCATTTCTCAAGCATTCTACTCATGTGCTTTCGATACACCCCCACCATTTAGAAAATCTGCAAAGTTATCAACAACAGTGAGAAAACTCAATAGGTTCGCCTCTCCATACCCCATGGGGGTGATAAAGCAGTCAGTAAAACAAATATAAGTTTTCTCTTTTATAAAATCACTGAGTAAACCACTTTCAGAGAACAAAGAAATCCATCTTCCTTTTTTATTAAATCATTGGGTGGGAAAATTCTTCGCTTAAACATTTTGTGAGTTCATATCCGGTTATCTCATTGGTCCAGCAACCACCTCCGATTTTATCCTGGATTCAGACAACCAACAAAACCACTGATGGCGGGTCCTCAGGCCCCTTTGGGAAAATCACAGTCCCGGTCGAATATATACGTATCAAGCTTGGAACAAAGTTCCGAGAAGTATGAACTCGAAACAATTTTTCTTATATCAAACCATTTCCATTCCAAACCATTTTTCTTAGGTTTAAATCCTTGGGAAATGCGAGAAACCATCGAAGTCCTAATCTATAACAATCATGTTTCTTGTAACCGTTAGCGATTAATCCGGCAAACATCGAGCAAAAGGGTTTACAACAGGCCCTATTTACGCTAATCCATGATTAATAAAACTAGCCCATAACATAGTAAAATAATTTCATGATCTAGTAAAAAAAACAACCCATTTTGTAAAACAAACAGCCTATCTGTTGATGGAAGAACCATCCCATTTACTTGTAGGAAACAACCCATTTGTTTTGAAAAGTCAGCCCAAAACATTTATAAATCTGCTCATTACTTCATAAAACGTCAGCCCCGTCAGCCCCATAACATATAAAAATCTCAGTTCATTATTTGTAGAAAACCAACCAAAAATCAGTTCTTGTTTGTAGAAAACAAATCACAAAAAAATCAGTTTATCGTGTGTTGAAAACCATCCGAAAAATCAGTTATTTGTTTGTCGAAAACCAGCCCCAAACTCAGTCCATTGAAATTAGAAAATCGGTTCAAAATATATAGCCCATTTATGTTGTAGAGAACAACCCTTTTGTTGCTGGAAAAACCAGCTCATTTCCTTTAGAAAACTAGGTCCATTTTTGTACAAAAATCAGTCCATCCGTGTGGAAAAATGCAACCCTTAGTTGTACAAAATAAGTCTATATACAAGTGTGAAAATCAGCCCTTAGTTGTATGACATCAGTTCACAACATGTGTTGAAATTTAACCCATAGTTCTACAAAAATCAGTCCATCTCATATGTGATGGAGGATGATTTACAAAAAATTAAATTATTATTTTATTTTTATAATTTTATTATATTTATTTTTATAAAACATTATATAATCTCGTTTCTAATATTTAGTGTTAATTTAGGAAGGTCTAGAAGTGTCTATTTTGAGTTTTAATTGGTTTAGAAAGTTGCTTATAGGTAGTAGATACCTTAGGGTCCAAGTTTTTAGTATTTTGGTAGGTTTCTAATTTGTTATGTGGGAGTTATCTATATAAAGAGCTTCAAAAACGAAAATTAGGCATAGTTTTTTATGATTAATGAAATTTATATTAAAGAATTGGTTCTCTTTTATTTTGTTCTTAGATTTTTGAGTTATTTTGATCTCCGCCCTGCATCAGTTAGTATCAGAGCCAGGGCTACGCTCCTTTACCATGGCTCAAGGACAAAGTCGTGGTGTTATAGTTTCTGAAGCCTCTCTATAAAAAGTGATGGAGCAAAATCGGATAGCCGATCTGGAACGGCAGGTTCAAGCGCTCACCCGCCAATTGGATGCGTTGTAGCCGCATCAAGAGTGCCGTCGTATTCCTAATCCACGAGTGGTGGAGGAAGAAAACGATAAGAAGGGGAACAACCCTTTAACAGATATTGATCAAGAGGAATTTCAAGTTGTAGCTTGTCATCCGCAAGACTCTGGAAGATGGGAGTCGGAGTCCAGATTGAAGACTGAAATTCCTAAGTGTCATGGTGAGTCTTCGCCTGATAAACTTATTGATTTGATCTGTGTTGTTGAAGATGTTTTGGATTTCAAGGATTTTCTAAAAAATAAGATGTGGCAAGGAGATCTATTCTTCTTTTGTGAGATCGAAGAAAGTCTAGTATCTGTAGATTGGGATTCACCACCGATCTATGATATTTACCCCGAAGATGAAGTGAATTTTGCTTCAACTTATGTTGATCCTTTTCTTGTGGAGTACGATAAAAACATAGTTAGCTTAATGGATTTATATCATAAAACTTCTGGTAATGAGGATCCAGTTTTATGGGGCGTTGACGATGAGTTTTCAAGATTAAATCTTTATGTTCGAGATGAAGAGATTTTTATCGTACCCTATAGTGTGCTTGATTTTGTCTACCGAAAATGTGTACGCAAAGAAAACTACACCAGTAAAATTCGAAGGCGAATTTTCTCCAACACGGGGAGAATGATGGAGGATGATTTACAATAAATTAAATTATTATTTTATTTTTATAATTTTATTATATTTATTTTTATAAAATATTATTTAATCTCGTTTTTAATATTTAGTGCTAATTTAGGAAGGTCTAGAAGTGTCTATTTTGAGTTTTAATAGGTTTAAAAAGTTACTTATAGGTAGTAGATACCTTAGGGTTCAAGTTTTTAGTATTTTGGTAGGTTTCTAACTTGTTATGTGGGAGTTATCTATATAAAGAGCTCCAAAAATGAAAATTAGGCATAGTTTTTGATGATTAATGAAATTTATATTATAGTCTGTTTGGACAAGGGATTTGGGGGAGGGATTTTGTGGGGACCAGAGATTTGGTGGAAAAATCATGTTATATTTTTTCTCAAAATCCCTGGTCCCCACAAAATCCCTTGTCCAAATAGACTATTAGAGAATTGGTTCTTTTTTATTTTGTTCTTAGATTTATGAGTTATTTTGATCTCCACCCTGCATCAATATGTTACAAATTTTACATGTAATTGAACATATATAAGATAAAAACAGGCTACTTATTCTTGTTAGCATAAGATCAAAATCAAGAACTCAGATCTATCACGTATGAAATCAAAGCATGTATGATAATCGGTTCATGCCAAGATCATATATATATGTAAAATCAAATACTTGGTATGCACATGCTCTTTAATTTCCAGAGTAAATTACATTATTTAAATGAACATTGATCACGATAAAACAATCCCACAAGGTATGGTTCAACGAATCCTACCTCTTACGCTAAATATTTTCCAAGTGTGTGTGATTGCCCCTCCGCCTAGGCTAGATCGTCCAAGACCCCTTCTCTTTTTTTTTTTTTTTTTTTTTTTTTTCCCCCCACCTCTCTCTCTCTGTCTCTCTCCCTCTCTCTGGACGTCCTCTCCAATAGGCTCTCCTCTTTTTTTTTTTTTTGAGTTCTCTCTCTAGGAAAACCAAGCAGCACATCCTCTTTATAGGTGTGCTAGCAACTGTTGGGGTTCTTAGGGGGGTTATGAGAGTTCACATGCAAGATGACTTCCAAGCCTTTTGATGGTATCTCATCAATATACGTAGGTTACACAATTGAAACTAATTGTGAGTGAGAAATTTTGCTACATGTGTGTACATCAAATTTGGATATTAATGGGTGGAGTATTATACTAACAAGAATTTAACTCAAGTGGGACCCACTGGATGTGATCTAGCATGTATGAAGTAATAGCATCTTAACAAACTCAAATATATTCTTAGGTTATAAAAGTGTACTTAGGTTATATTCTTAACGTTAGAGATTAGATGGGACCTGATGTACCCATTTTATTTTCTCATCGTCATTATTATACTATTATTATTATTATGCATGTAAAATAAAGGAATCATATAAAGATGCCTACATGCAACGTTATTAAATAGGAAGATTTGCATGCAAAATGAATAATGCAAGCATGCAATAATTATTTAATGTAGAATGCAAAAGAATGAATAATGTTATTGCATGCAATAAATAAGATGGAATGTAAAAGGATTCTCAACTGTACTAACGATGCTAGCATGGTGTGTTATACAGAGACTTTAATCTGAGGTACCTTAACGTGGAAGAGGCAAGGTGCTTGTGCAAAAGTGAGTTTGCAAGTTATCAACAATGCTAGTAAAACACTTGGTACGTAGAATAATTAGACTAATTCACACTATTGATGCTCCATACAATAAATAATTAATTTAAAGATCATAAAATACTAGCATGCAAAAAATTAGTGAATTTATAGGATATGCAGCACAAAAATCAAATATCAAGTCTATCTAGGCCTCGACGTCCAGGCACTCTCCACATCCTCATATATATATATATAAATAAGTAAGAGTTACCACAATTACTAATAACAATCGTATGCTTAAAAATTCTAACTGGTATTTTAAACAACAGGCAAGTGAGTGAGAGAGAATTATAATACCTCTAAATATAAAATTCGACATCTATCATCAACAAGCAATTTATAATAAAATTAATATATCATCAGGTTAAATTAGCATATAAACTAAATTTTAAAAGTCATAGTCAAGAGAGAAACACAAGCACAAACACACATGTGAACAAGCATGAATAGACTCAAGCATGGGTCTTCAGGTTATTCCTAACCCGAACTCGTACCCAAAAATTCAGGATATTATAATTATTGCATTGAACATGATACTATGATTGTGCTTTATGATAATACCAGTGCCATTGATATTACTAAGAATCTAGTGCAACACTCTAGGACTAAACATATAGACATAAGATATCACTTCATTCGTGATTTAGTTGAAAACAAGGTGATTTGTCTTGAGCTTGTTCCTATCAAAAAATAATTGGCTGATATACTTACAAAACCTCTCGATATTCTTAGGTTTGAACTCCTTAGAAGATCTATTGGTGTGGTTGTTATTAACTAATTGTTTTCTTCTCACTCCTTCCCAGTTTTTGCATTGCATATCTTTTTGGGTTGAAGAGTGAGTTGTGTTTATTAGATCACTTTTAAAACTCTGCATTTTAATATTTGTGTTCTCAAGTGTTCTTCCGGTTTCTAACGGCTATCTTTTGTAGAATGCTTGAACATATAAGAGATTTCATAGATTTGATTTGATTTACCTTATTTTGATATAGCTTGTGAAACTCTACAATAAGTCCACATGCTCTCTTGACTGATCTTTTAGTTCGTACGCACATAAGGAGTCTCTGGAGTAAGTATGATTTTATCCTAGTTGGATCATTGGATGGGTTGAAAATAAAACTCATGATTCATTGATGGACTGAACCAGCTGGTTGGACTATCTCTTTCTAGGATTTGGTATTCTGATGAAGTGCTGAAATTTTTTATTATATCTTGTTCTTATTCATCACCAAAATAGTAAGCTCTCGTAAAATAATTTAAGCTTGGTGAAACACCAAAAGAGTGAGTTCTCGTAAAAAATGTTGAACTCGGTGTTAGAATATCAAAAAGAGTGAGATCCCACAAAAAAGATTGATAAATCGATGTTCTTTTCTTCATCTTGATCTCATGGTGATTCACTTGATTCCAATACGGGTACTTTCTTAGTTTCGTCTCCTCAGATAAGAGTCGCTTGCAAGTTCAAGGAAAATATTGGTGTCTTGTTGTTGATCGGTGTCTCATGCTCTTGAGTATCTCAAATGTTTTATCATATGCTCAAACATGAAGTTCATTTATAGGTTGCAAAATGAGATGGTTCTTTCATACTGGGTAAGATTTAGATTTGAAGAAATAGGTAATATGGACATCCTTATCTTATCTTCCTATTAGGATGATCTCACATGATAATATTGTTCTCTCAACACACACACACACTGATCATCTATAAGAATAATGTGGTGCTACTTGTTTTGAGAACCAACAAGGCATTATTCGAATAAGGTTTAGCAAATTCATATTTGAAAAAATCCTATGTTAATTGCATTATATTTTTCATAACCTTGTGTAACAGGTCACACATCTTGGTCATACCTTGATTTCATCAAAAATGAGTTTTATTGGTTAGTTGTCAAAATTTTGGTGATTTTGCATTTTAGTATCGAAACCAAAATGACTGGTTTCAAAACCAGATTTCAACTGTGATGGTTTCTCAAAATCAGTTTCGAAACCAACAACATTGGTTTCGAAACCAAATTTGACATGTGATGACTTTGTTCTTCAGTTTCGAAACCAATTCTGTTGGTTTTTTGTAATGCCCCACCCTCACATTTCAGGTCTGCAGCCCTTACTCAATGAGAACTGGGCATTTCTGCGGAACCATTATCAACCTGCAGCTCTAAGGTGTACACACTACACCAAGCTAAGCAAAAAGCTTGCATTCACATTCAAGATAAAATTAAAATAAAGCTAAAATAAATTTTATTAACTCAGATAAACTATTCAAACAAATGGATAAATAAATAATTTCAAAGAATAATAGACTAAACAATGTCCAACTCAAACTGAACTTAAGCAAAAGTAAAGTCCTACATCTTCACAGAACTCTACGAGGTCTCTGAAGACATATTCCTGCCTAACGTACTCCACTGCCACTGCCGAAGATTCACCTTTTGTCCTGGACCTGTAAAATAGTGGTACTAGGTCAAAACCTAGCCAGCAATTTCATTAGTTCCCTTGGCTTAAATTTAGTTAACCATATGCCTCACAAGGGTAAGAGTATTAACATAATTACAAGATATGTCATAAGATAATGTAAGCAAAGTGTAACAAGATAAATGATTCACAAATTTCACGGTTGACGTATTTTATGATCTTTAGTTAAGATTAAGTTATCGCAACAAGTAGTGTTCTTTAGTTACTACCCATGTTTCTCCTGTCCCTGTAGTTCAATTGAGACATTAGCCGTGTGCTACGTGAATCCGATGAATAGCCTCAAAATCTGTCCCCCGAACACTAGTAACCCTGTCGGCATTACTTACGTGTCAAGTGATTCCGTAGACCTTGCTTGGCGATTCCATAGACCTTGCTTGGAGAGGACCAGGCCTATATAAGACCTAAACATGTTTGCATACAAGCCAAACAAGTTATTTAAGCACACATCAAGCTTATGGAGGTTTTATATATGTCAGTTGTGTCCATATGTGTTCATCATCATGAAAATATACAACCAAGAATTTAAGCATGCATTCTTGCTCATAAACACGTATATTCTTATAATATGCGTCAAATGCTTCATGATTATCATCTAAACAAGTGCCAGTCTTCATAAAGAACTCAAAAAAAATTTAGGGGTCAAAGGCCTACTGGTGGGTATCGATACCCTTCTGGTGGGTATCGATACCAACCTCAGTAACAACATTAGATGGGGTTAGTATTGATACCCATCAGAGGGGGTATCGATACTAGCCCTATATGCTGCCTAGTATCAATACCTTTGGGTATCGATACCTTCTGGATTTTTTTCACAATTTTAGGGTTTGTTCTTTATACCAACTCCATAAAAACTTGGTTTCCTTGCCTGCAAACGTTGGGGAATCATATATTCATCAAATATATATAGATTTCATGCATTTTAACCATTAGAGAACACACATGTATCATACAATCATGGATTACATGCATTCAATCAGTAAGTAATCTTGTAATCAACACATAAACTAGGTTTTCATGCATTCATTCATTATGTAACCATCGAAACATGTAGAAAACCTAAGTCTACACCAAAGGATCTAGTTACTACTTGCCTGGTATCGAAATCGTCTTTGCAATGCAAGGAAGAAGAAGAGAATCTTTCTGTAACTCAAAGTCCGCACTTTTTCTCTCTCACACTCGCTTCTTTTTTTTATCAAACCTTCAAGCAAAATGGAGATCTCCAACTTCTTCTTCCAGAGCTCTCCCTCTCAGCCCTAGCCGATCCCTCTCCCTCTCCCTATCTCTTCTAATCGATGGGAGTAAAAAGAGTTCTAATTAGATTAGTTTATATAATAAATATAAACCCTATCTATCCTAAACTCTAATGGGGTGCCCTTATCAGAAGTGACTGCCCTAACATTAGTAGCTTCAAGGAATAAGTGTATTACAATCTACCCTATAAAAGATGATTCCGTCCTCGAAATCACATATACCCCTCAACGAGAAGTTTCAGGTAACTCGCACGAATCTCTTCTTCTCTCTCCCACGTGGCCTCACTTATCATGGTGATGCCTCAGCACCTTCACTCATAGTATTGATCTTGACCTAAGCTTCTACTCCTTGTAGTTAAGAATCCTATAATGCTTTCCTACATAGGTTGCTCTTAACTGCAACTCTAACTCGTGGAAATTGATCATTGTTGGACGGTCCTCATCTCTAAGATGCTTTTGAAGCATAGACACAAGGAAAACATCGTGAACTCCTACCAGTTGGTCTGTTAACGCTAACCGGTATGCTACTTTTCCTACTCTCTCTAGGATAGGAAAAAGGTCCAACAAACTGCAGCAACAACTTCCCTTTCTTGCCGATACGAAAAACACCCTTCATCGGTGATACCTTCAGTAGCACTTGACCACCTACCTCAAACTCAAGCTCCCTATGCCTCAGATCGGCGTAACTTTTCTGACGACTTTGAGCTGCTCACATACGCTCTCTGATTAACGCTATTTTCTATGTAGTCTGTTGTACTATTTTCGATTTTGGAGGTTTCGACTTTCCAACTTTTGCCCAACACACTAGAGATCTGTAAGGTCTCCTCTACAGTGCTTCAAATAGTGCCATCCCGATGCTGATTTGGTAACTGTTGTAGTAGGCAAACTCAACAAGTGGTAATAAATCTTCCTAATTACCCTTGAAGTCTAGGACTACACTATGGAGTATATCTTCAAACACTTGGTTAACTCTCTCCATCTATCTGTCAGTTTGAGGATGAAAAGCAGTACTAAAGTCAAGGTGCATTCCCATAGCGTCTTGAAAAGCTCTCCAATACTTTAAGGTAAACGAAGTATCCCAGTCCGATACAACTAAGACTGGAACTCCGTGATATCGAACTATCTTTTTCACATACAACGAAGCCCACTACTCTGCGGTGTATTTCTTCTTGATTGGCACGAAGTGTGCGCACTTGGTCAGTCTGTCCACGATCACCCAAATGTAGTCGTTCCTTTCCTAATTTTAAGTAGTCCCTCAATGAAATCCATAGATATATTCTCCCACTTCTACTCGGGTATATCTAAGAACTACAAAGTACTCGCTAGTTTCCGATGATCTGCCTTTACTTACTAACAAGTAAAGCACATACGCACAAAGTCTGCCAGGTTACGCTTCATTCCTAACCACTAAAAATGTCGTTTGAGATCCCGATACATCTTGTTCCCTCTAGGATGTATAGTGTACTTACTACGATGTGCCTCATTCAAGATGTTCCTCCTCAGCTCAGATTACTCTGGAACACACAAGCGACCCTTATTGAACATCAGCAACAATGTCACGGCACCATTGATCATTTCCTTGCTCACCGATAATTTGGCTTACTAGAGTAGGTCGAATGACCACACTACCCACCAACAGTTGTCTCTGCTCGCGGGTTGCCAAATCGAAGTCATACACCGAAGTTTTCTCTAATAGTTGCCACTGCTGGTCCATCATAGTCGCCACTATGCCCCTAGGCTACCTACTTAGAGCATTTGCCACCACGTTAGCCTTACCTAGATGATACTGTAACTGGAAGTCATAATCCTTCAGTAATTCCAACCATCTACGATATCTCATGTTCAACTCCTTCTAGGAAAACAGCATTTGAGACTCTTATGATCCGAAAAGAACTCAAACCTTTCACCTATCAAGTAATGTCTCCAAATCTTGAGTGCAAGCACTATAGCTGCTAACTCGAGATCATGAGTCGGGTAGTTATGCTCATGTATCCTCAGTCTCGAAGCATAAATGACTACTCAGTCATTCTGCATCAAAATATATCTCAGTCCCTGATGGACGCATCAGTAAACACTACGAGTCCAGTCCCACTCTCTAGTATGATCAACTCTGGGGTTGTCATCAACTTTGCCTTCAACTCTTGAAACGCTTGCTCACACTTGTTATCCCACTCAAATGGAACGTCCTTCTTAGTGAGACTCGTCAAAGGACCTGTTATGCGAGAGAATCCTCCAATGAACTGCCTTTAATACCCAGCCAAACTTAGGAAACTTTGATCATCTGTCACTATAGTGGGTTATCGCCACTCCAGTACAGCTTGAACTTTGGAGCTATCCACAGTCGCTCATGTACCAACTCACAAGTGTAATTGAGCTGCTAAGCAATCCCAATAACATTTATTCTCATCCCAAGAATTCATATCTTAAATATACTTGGACGCCATCTCTAACGATTACTAAAGATAACCCTTCTCGGAAGTCGCACCACTCTCGGTTATCCATTCCATATATCAATTACTACATTGACTATCCTGAGACATGTGATTATTTGGAGTTACAATCCTTCAAAATCCAAACCATCTCTATGGTCTAAAGTTTTAATTCATGCTTATGAGAATTCCAATCTTTGAGGTTTCAGTTGTGAGCTACGCCTCCTCACTAATCACCTAATGCCCCCAAACATAAGAGGACATCAAAACTACCAACGTGGTATCATGAGTCGAGTAAACTCTCCTCTTATCCCTTCTGCATTCCTATGCATGACAACTACCTTGTCATCAACAAGAAGACACACCATAACCACTGATGTGTTGCATTCGAAACTACCACTAATCCAAGTTCACCTTCGAGAAGATTTGTGAACATGGTGATCCCATATAAACGCATAGTTAATAGAAAGTTTGTTCAAACTAACTTCCTCACTTAAATATCTCCACACCTTCCCCAGCCAAAAAGGGCCTTAGAAAAATGTGCTACGAAGAAATTTCCATAATGACCGTCAATAATGCCTGACTCAAGTAGAAAAATTACGACCCTCAGTCACGATCGTTTGGAGAGATTATCACAGTCACCCCAATACCGGACACTTCATGTCCCGAGATCTTTACCTTTTGATGCCCAAAATTCACATTTGTCGAATTTTGGCAAAATATTAACATTCGCTCAGATTACCTTACACAATGGGTCCAACTACCTTCATGCATCTCGGAGTTGATCATGAAATCAACTATAAAAGTATTTACAACCTTATCCAACGTTTCTAAAATTAGGCCAGACTAACACGATCTAACAAAAATGTTGAGGCCTTCACAAGCCCACTCAACATTACTAAAAATATCTATAGATTCTTCTCTCTTACAGACTAATCACAAGAAGTCCTGCTCTAGACTCAAGATAACAGTAATACCCTATGTCAAAATGAGAAACTATCACGCTCCTCTGAGCAAAATAATTAAGGTTCTTATGTAGTAAAGGGTTCTTATGTAGTAAATAATCAATAAAAATAAGAAAAACAATTAAACCAATATATACAACAATTCAGAAAAATAATTAAGGTTCTTATCCAGGTAAAGGATATATGTAAACCTATACCTTAACCACATCTCAGTAGTCTATGCAAAGTCTCATAGACTCACCCTTATCTAATTCAAAAGATCATGTGCACCCCAAGGTGACGAACTACAATGAATGAAACCTTGAGTAAATAACTGGTCTATCTGGTCTTTAATTCTTTCATCTCAATTGGAACCATCCGATAAGGTGTCTTAGCAATCGATTTTGTACCCGGAACTAGCTCCAAATAGAAATCTCTCTCTCTGTGAGGTGGAAACCCTAGGACCTCGCCATATACATCGCGGTTTTAGCGCACCATAAGAATCGATTCAAGCTCTCTGCCTTCAACCGGATGTTCTAACATATCCATAAAGCACAGGTGTGTCCTATCGAGACCACATCCTTGCGACAACGACTACACGTATGTCGTTTCCTCTGGAATGGAAAATATTACTGTTTTCGCGTAACAGTCCAACCTTGCATGGTATGCAGCAAGCTAATCCATGCCTAATATCCATCTCAACCATTCAGATCTATAAATAATGATCTAAGAAGGAGTTTAATCCTCCACAACTGATTATTAAATCCCACAAATACTATTCACTAGTATCTCTTCACCTATAGGAGATACCACTAACAAAAAGTTATTCACACCTCATTGTTTAGTTTTTAGTCTATAGCCTCAGTCTGTCCATGGGCTACTACTCTCAAACCATTGCCGATAAGGCTAGTAGTCATCACTACCCATTCCTGCACATCTACATCTAGTGCATCTATTTCATACCTACATAGATCTCATTCTCATATAGACAATCAACATCTACTGCACATCTCAATGTGTATAACATGTCCCTCTACTAAGACGCTCATTGCTTTCTCAACTCTTGCACTACAGGGGTAAAACACACGGTTCCAAATGTAGGGTAAAACCTAAACACTTGAGGTTTCTACGCAACCAAAACTATGTAGGTGTTTCCCCTTACTCTGCTAATAGCGGTACCTAAACATGATACAGTTCTACCTGGTTCCTAGTACCCGCCCATCTAGAATAAGTTCATAACCAATCTACCGACCCAAACAACATAGTCTAACTCTTAGACTAGTCAAGCAACAACAATCACACAAAGATAACCAAAAGATCCAAACGTTTCATAAGATGTGCCTATGTGTCACAAACATAAACCTAACTCATCACAACTCCCTCTATGACTTTGAACCTGAGGCTCTGATACCAACTGTAATGCTACACCCTCACATTTCAGGTATGCGGCCCTTACTCAATGAGAACTGGGCATTCCTGCGGAACTATTAGCAACTTGTAGCTCTAAGGTGTATGCACTATACCAAGCTAAGCAAAAAGCTTGCACTCACATTCAAGACAAAAGTAAAATAAGGCTGAAATAAACTTTATTAACTCAGATAAACTATTCAAACAAATGGATAAATAAATAATCCCAAAGAATAATGGACTAAAGTATGTCCAATGATGTGGTTTCAAACTAACCAAAATTAATTAGTTAATTTTAAACCTTGCTTTAATCGCAAGCGCACGACTATTCGATGAATCTAATTATGGCAAACAGTCGATCCCACAGAGAATTGCCTTTGAGTTAAAATTAAACTTAATTGGTTAACTAATACTAATCCAATGAAAAATATTTTGTTGGTTTGTAGTATATATTTAAACTAAACACAATTAAAATAAAATTTATAAAATCAATATAGAAAAACACTAAGGCTTTTGAATCCACCACATAGCTGAATAGAAAATCTTAGTTTAACAAATTGTTCACTTTTTATACAAATAGCATTAGAGATGAAAATCTCTTGCTTTCTCAAAGATATAATCATGAAAAATTAATTATCTCAAATGATGACTTAATTTCAGCAAATATGTTAATCCCTAAATCAGTTATCAATGGCTTGAAAAATAACAGAAAAATTATCTAACTACCATGGATGCTTGACATACATGGTGAAAGCAATCTATTAAATTAAAATCATACTTCAACAATAATAACCCATTGAGAACAATTTAATTAAACTATAAAAAATCTATTTAAACTAAGGGCTTCATCTCAGCCCTAGTTGTGATTTAAAAGAATATGCTCTCAAATAAATTCACAAAATAAGAGAAACTAATAAGGATGAGGATGAAACCCATATTGTTGAACCAATCTCTTATTCCTTCAATTGTAGTTCTTCAATCACACTAAAAACATAACCAAAAACATAAAAATTACCACACAACTAAAATCTACAATTTTGTACCCCAAATAGGTCTGATTTCTAACCTCAACATTCCTCCCCTTTATATACACATTTCATCCACACTTTACAGCTCAAATTAACATAAAAAAATTACAATCTCACCATTAATTCAAGCCATCCCACTATCTTCTTGCATGCCATGAGAGAGAGACCACCCAAGTCCATCAATTCCTTCACAATGATGAAAACCTAGTTTTAGATTTAGGTTTGGGAGAGATTTGGAGAGATTTCAACCATCCAAACTCCACTCAAAATTATGCCCTAGATTTAAGAAAGAATTTGAGATGAAATGGAGAGAAACGTGAGGAAGATTGGGAGATTGGGATGAGATGGAGAGAGTGGCGTGGGAGAGAGAGAGAGAGAGGGGAAAACGTCTGGAGAAGAAGAAGAAAGGAAGAGAAAGAAAAAGAAAAGAAAGAAAAGAAGGAAAAGGAAAGGAAAGAGAAAAGGAAAAAGAAAAGAAAAAGAAAAGAAAAAGAAAAGGAAAAGAAAGGAAAGGAAAAAGAAAAGGAGAAGTGGGGGGGGAAGATCGTGGGAATTTTTTATTTTTTCATTTTTTTATTTTTTTTTTCTGTTTTATATTTAATATATTTTATTTAAAAGATTCTTTTTATTTGTTTTTGTTGTATATCATTTTTTATGATATATGATGCACCATAACAAAATTAAAGACCTTTCTTTCTTTGTACACCATTGGATCTAGGTCCCATTCAACAAAACCTACAAAATAATTAAGAAATACTTAAATTATTATTACAAGAGTACCATAATTGTGATAGAATCACTTATGCAATAAAAAGAAAGAAAATGTAAGATTTGTTATAAATATAAACTTTTAAGCACAATAGGGTCCTAATAATGCCTAGAAAAAGTATTGAGATATGCAATTTTAGGCACTTATCATCCAACTCAAACTGAACTTAAGCAAAAGTAAAGTCATACATCTCCATAGAACTCTACGAAGTCTCCGAAGACTTATTCCTGCCTAACGTACTCCACTGCCACTGCCGAGGATTCACCTGTTGTCCTAGACCTGTAAAATAGTGGTGCTAGGTCAAAATATAGCCAGCAAGTTCACTAGTTCCTTTGGCTTAGATTCGGGTTTACCGTATGCCTCACAAGGGTAAGAGTATTAACATAAATATAAGATATGTCATAAGATAAAGTAAACAAAATGTAACAAGATAAACGATTCACTGATTTCACGGTTGTTGTGTTTTATGATCTTCAGTTAAGATTAAGTTATCGCAACAAGTAGTGCTCTCTAGTTACTACCCATGTTTCTCCCGTCCCTGTAGTTCAATTGAGACACTAGCCATGTGCCACGTGAATCCGTTAAATAGTCTCGAAATCCATTTCCCAAATGCTGGTAACTCTGTCGGCGTTACTTACGTGTCAAGTGATTCCGTAGTCCCCACTTGGCTATTCCGTAGACCTCGCTTGGAGAGGATCAGGCCTATACAGGACCTAAACTATGTTTGCATACAAGCCAACACAAGTTATTTAAGCACACATCAAGCTTATGGAGGTTTCATATATGTCATTTGTGTCCATATGTGTTCATCATCATGAAAATATACAACCAAGAGTTTAAGCATGCATTCTTGCTCATAAACACATATATTCTTATAATATGCATGAAATGCTTCATGAATATCATCTAAACAAGTGCCAGTCTTTATAAAGAGCTCCAAAAAAATAATTTAGGGGTCAAAGGCCTGCTAGTATCGATACCCTTCTGGTGGGTATCGATACTAACCTCACTAACAACATCAGATGGGGTTAGTATTGATACCTTCTGGATTTTTTTCACGATTTCAGGGTTTGTTCTTCATACCAACTCCGTAAAAACTTGTTTTCTTGCCTGCAAATGTTAAGGAATCATATATTCATCAAATATACATAGATTCTATGCATTCTAACCATTAAAGAACACACATGCATCATACGATCATAGATTACATGCATTCGATCATTAAGGAATCATGTAATCAACATATAAACTTGGTTTTTATGCATTCATTCATTATATAACCATCGAAACACGTAAAAAATGTAAGTCTACACCAAAGGAGCAAGTTACTACTTGCCTCGTATCGAAATCGTCTTTGCAACGTATGTAAGAAGAGAATCTTTCTGCAACTCGAAGTCCGCACTTTTTCTCTCTCGCACTTACTTCTTTCTTTGATCAAACCTTCAAGCAATATGGAGATCACCAAGTTCTTCTTCTAGAGCTCCCCCTCTCAGCCTTAGCCGACCCCTCTCCCTCTCCCTCTCTCTTCCAATCGATGGGAGTAAAAAGAGTTCTAACTATCTCGAACTCTAATGGGGTGCCCCTAACAAAAGTGACTGCCCCCAACATTAGTAGCTTTAAGGAATAAGGGTATTACATTTTTAAAACCAAAAACGACCTGGAAACAATTTCGTTTTCAGTTTCAAAACCAAACAATTTGGTTTCGAACCAAAATGTACCTGAAGCCATTTTTGTGTTTTCA
The DNA here is from genome assembly GCA_002174775.1 of Macleaya cordata. Classification (NCBI taxonomy): domain Eukaryota; kingdom Viridiplantae; phylum Streptophyta; class Magnoliopsida; order Ranunculales; family Papaveraceae; genus Macleaya; species Macleaya cordata. The sequence goes on along the minus strand of MVGT01003655.1, from coordinate 108,096 downwards.
GTTTCGAAACCAAAAATTTGGTTTCGAAACCATCACCAGTTTTCACAATTTCAGGGGCATTTTAGGGCTTTTTGAAAGAGGGTTTTTAAAGGGGTTTCGAAACCTTTTTCATTTATAATCGTGTATTTTAGTTTCGAAAGAAGAGAGTAAGGGTCTTCAAGGATTTTGGATCGTTTGGTTAGGGTTTTCACATGTTTTGAAGATTTTTCTTCGTGGATTTTACGATTTTGATAAGCCTTCATCCTCTTCCTTTGTTCTTCTTTGTTTTCCTTCTTGAACCCCTAGTTTCTCTTAGTGTTTTGATTAGATCATGTCTTCAAAAGGACCAACCCCTTCCTCCCCTACTCCCTCCAACCCAAAGAGGCCAAGATCCTGAACGGGTTCTTCACAATCCTTTGTTTGCTTAAGAACAAACGAGAAGTTTTACTTGATGGATTGTTACAAACTTTATACCCAAAACTTCCAAAAGCATTCACTTGTTGTTGAAAGAGAAGTAAATTGGCACAAGGATGTGACCCTACAGGAAATTCATGCTAGGTTGAATTTTCGAAATTGAGATAGGTTGTTTAATGGTTTAGGGAATGCCTACCCAAGACTCGTTCGAGTATTTTACTCAAATTTTCATCATGTTAATGAAGAGGGGTTCAAGTTTTCCACTATGGTATGTGGGAAACACTTTATGGTTGATAGCCCTCCCATTGCATCTCTACTCGATTTCCAAGATGAGGATGATGCAATTTGATTCCCGCCTCTTCGTGATCCTGATGAAGGGTACACTCCAGGAACCCATACTATTGCTGAAGAGTTGGCTGGAGAAGAATTTGATTGGGAGAAGGATTTCCCCGCTAAGAGATGTACCTTGTTTCACAAGGTATTGGGAAATATAGTGGCCAATAATCTCTTTCCATATTCAGGGAATCGTAGTAAACGTAGTGACATGGTTGAGTACTTATATCATTTGGAAAAGAAGACCAAGCTTAGGATGGCAGATTTCATTGTGTATCGATCACCATCAACAAGCACGCCACACGATCTCACTTGCTCCTATTTTCTAAACTTATTGAGAGGATCCTTCGTCACTGTAGGGTTATTATTCCTGCTCAAGTGGTCGCCCTTGAGGCTATGAGTACTATCTCTGAATCAACTGTTAAAGGGATTAAAGGGTATTTAAAGATCACAGAGGAGACAGCTCCTGCAGTTATTTTTTATCCATCTGAGCCTGCTCCTCCTAGCATTACACAGCTGCCTCTTCACAGACTACTAGGAGAGAACTCAGAAGACAAGCACGGGTAGCTCAAGCTCAGGCCAATAACACCATTCTTGCATACATGAAGCTACTTGTTCCAGTTATGAATGCCATTGCAGCCAAAGTAGGTATTGAGGTTATACCTGATGTGCCTGATGAGGGCAGATCCAAGACTAGCCATGATCATCCAGTGGAGCCAGAGGATGAAGCAAAGGATGATGATTCTTCTGATGAATCCTCCAGTGATGTTGGTGATGATGGAGATGAGAGTGTTCCTCAGAGAGCCACTGCTGAGATTGGTGAGGAGTCCTCCAGTGATGTTGATGATGCTGGTGCTGAGATGGACAGTTAGAATCTTCTCTCTTTATTATCTAAGTTGTGAATGATACTTAATCTTTTATTTTTCATTTGCGGCTTCATCTTTTACTTTTTAAGACTTTATTATCTGATTTTAAAACTCTGAACACTAATAGATAATTAAGTTTTAGTTAGTATATGCATGGTTTGTTTCTTTTTTCCATATATGTGCCTCCATATATTTTCTTGCAGGAATTAGTTTTTCCTACCTTTGTCTATTTCTGACAAAAAGGGGGAGAAGTGATTATAGTTCTGAATGATTAAATGCAGAGAGAATGTATAACTATGGGGGAGAGAATTCATACATATAGGGGGAGTGGTTGAATTCTCCTATTTTTATTGCAGGGATTGTCTTTTATTACATATTAGTATTACCTTACTTTAGTGTGTGTTTGAATTTTTGCAGGAAACTCTTGAAAGACTACTCCTAGAGTTTAGATGTCATATTATGGGGAAGATTTTGTCTTCTTTGATTTAAGTTCATTGTAAGAGAAATTATACTGTAATGAAAAAGGGTTGTTTTTGTTATGTTTCTCTTATAATGATTTTTGTCACGAAATCGACAAAGGGGGATATTGAAAGGTCCATGAGTTTTCTCATATGTTTTTTTGTTTGTCGAATTTCGTGTCAAAAGTAAACTCAAGAATGTATTTGTAACTTGAGTTAGAGTCTACAGAGTCTTGGGTCGAATCAGTTTGAAGAAATCTATAAAGGCTCCGAAAAACTCACCTCACCACCAGAAAACATCCTAAGATGGTAAGAGACCTAGAGAAATTAAGTACCATATGTGGTTAGATCATTAAAGTGTTTCCCACGCTTTTAAATTGTTTTAAAAATGATTTTAAAGTAAAAATATCTGAATTAGGGTTGTTTGGTTTCGAATCCAAAAGATTTGGTTTCGAAACCAAACTTTAACTGATGGTTATTCTAATACAGGGAACTGGTAGTTGATTTCGAAACCAAATTTCATCGGATGACAGATGAAGTTTGGTTTCACAACCAAAAATCAAATCTCATTTGATAACAGGTGAAGTTTGGTTTCGAAACCAAAATTGTTAATTTTGAAACTAAAAGACCAAAAACCATCACAGTTCCAGTTTAGTTTCGATACTAGAGGCATTAACCAATCCTCTTGGTTTCAAAACCATCGCCTAGATTCAAACTTTTTTGGCGATTTTTTGAGCTGTAAAGAGATTCTTTTTTAACTTTTTGCACATTTCTACCTAAGTATGTCTTAGTTGGTTTATTGGTGCGTAAAAAACATTAATGAGTGGGATAAGAGGGATAATGGAATGACCTTCCATCTCATATGATGATGTCCACCATTAAACCAAGAATAAACTTGTTTATTCTTGTTTAGATCTGGACATTTCACTATAAATAAGGGTTGATCTTTCATTGTTCAAATCAACCAATCACACCTAGCCTCAACAAGTACTTGGAGAGTTTAGCTCGAAATTTATAGATTCCAAGCTTGTTGAACTTGGTTTAAATCCTTCCCATTTCAAACCAAAAACTCTATTTTTGTGTGCCGGCGGTTGAGCTTGGAGTGTCAAGCTCGAGGTGATATACTCGAAGAGTCGAGTATTGGTTCGAGGTGCGAGACTTGAGTTCAAGCTGGAGAGGCATCACTGTCCACTAAAAGGTAAATTCGTGGAGTTCGAATTTGTGAAAGAACTGTACACCGTAGCTGTTGGAGTATAGAGGGAGTCGTAATTCGTGTCTATCGAGTGGTCAATCTGTTTGTAAGTTTTTATTAACTTTTAGTGGATTCTTTTCTAGACTAGGTCCTAGGATTTTTTTCATTTTGGGTTTCCTCGTAAACAAAATCTCGTGTGCATATTTTCACACTAATTATGAGATTGAAATATTCGATTCTTGTTATTAATTTCGCATATAAAGAATCGAATAAGTCAATACTCTTGTTAGAGAGTATTGTTTTTTCTTTATCACCTTTGTGATTTTTATTAAGTGATTGTGTGATCCTTAATCTTAGTCACATTGACATACGGTTAATCCAACTAAAACCGTAGGGCATTTAGATTTTCATAGAGCCTACATGAGGACGATTCAAGAGCTAATTTTTTGTGATGATGTTCTGCTCATAATGTAGATCATCTCCATTGAAAATCAACCTATTCTAAAACTTATAATGTACCCCATCGAAAATTAATTGAAAATTAAAATGAGTGAACGGCCATTTTCGAACTTGTAATTTCCTCACCAAGTAGATGAACTGGCTAGAAGTTTTAGAATGGATTATTTTTTTTGTAGGGATGATATAAATAGTAATGAGATCATCTTCACCGAAAATCAACCATTGGATCGTCCCAATTTGAACCTGCAAAATTGTATAAGAAGCGGTTATGTAAAAAGATCATTCCTCATTCTCAATTACTAACAAAAAAATTATAATCTTAATGTATATATTAAAGGAGGAAAGTTTGAGTTATAAAATCTATCAACGATTGAGAATGATGGACCAAAAAATACCCAATAGGTTTTACTCACACCGTGTTTTTACGCCCCAACAAATTTTAAAAACGTGCATCCAATCCAACTAATTCACTACATACCTAAAACTGCAGCATTTATTTCTTCAATTCTTTAAATTTTGAATCTAAGGAAAGACAAATGAAAAAAGGTATTTTATAAACAAAAAACCAATAATATAAAAAGTAGATTTTTAACTGTAAATTTATGTCATATCTGTGTTCCCAAATAAAAAGTACTTTGAATGATTATTCATTAACAAGACCCAATAATCAAAGGGACTCTGTAGTCAAACAATTTTATTTTTTTTGTTTAAAGTTATTTTGTTATATTTTTAACTAAAAATTTGTATATTCAGAGTTCTAGAAACTTCGATACTCAAATTCCAACTTAAAAAAGAATGCTACAATATTCAAAATTCTTAACTTACCACGCACCTTTTTGTTTTACTTATCTATTATACTTTATAAACAGGCTTATGCGGCTCTCATGCAATTCATTCGAGCCGTTATAGAGAGTCTATTCGTCCACATAAATAGATAAAATTATCTTTACTTGAAAATAGAATTCTAAGTAAAACTCAAAAATTCTTATTAGGTTTAAATGCCTTGCTTTATTTTGTTTAATACCAATCAAATCCTATAACGTTACTTATACAATAATTATATTCAGCTTATGTTTGTTTTTAAAACAACTTTTGTCATTAACTAAATATTTTGTTGAAAATGTGCTTTAATATATTGTCTTCAAATAGAAAAGATAATTACTAATAATTAATTAAAATCAATTATTTGAATTATTAATGATATATAATTATAATTAATTAAAGATCATAATTTATAATTATATCTCACCAATAACAAAAACAAATATAATTATTACTTTATTTCTAATTAATTTATAATTTGTGGGAGTACTTATCAGTATATAAGTTTCCACTAAAAAAAACTTTAAGGAGCGAAAAAAAAGCTAAGAGAAAGCAAATGTTTTTAAACTAAAATTATTAATTATCATTTGTATTTATTATAATTAGTAATTAATCTTAAATCCTTTCGATACCGTATCCATTACTTAAATTTTATTGCTTTAGTACCATTAATACAACTCAAATTATTTTTAACCCCTTATATTTGAACATCTAGCATATAATTTTTCTCCAAGTGTCCCGTTGAGTTAAGGACTGAGACCGCCCAATGTGAAACGGTGTCCAAGATTCCGTTCTAAGGAGCTTTGCGGGCTTTTTGAGCACTGTCGCCATTTATTTTATCGTTTTAATTCTTGAAAAGTAATTTTTGTTATATAATTTTAAAGTACATAGTTTTTTAAATAGTACAGCCCCACATATAGATAATCTAACAGTTGATTTTTTAGGAATATATTTACCTCGTCATTTAGATCATCATCCTTATAATCAATAAAGATAATTTCTTTACAGTTGATTTATAATCAACATTCGATAGAGTTAAAAGTTTAATAATAATATAATTTTTTGTACAGATATATCTACATGATTAGGTAAATATTTTCTAAAAAAATTAACTCTTGGATCATCTCTATGTGGAACCTGTACTATTTAGACCTAAAATTTGTACATTAAAATTATACAACAAAATTTTATTCAAGAGTTTAAATATATATTAAAAATTTATGCGCTACGATTATTAGATTTAACCAAATGTATATATAACTAAAGTTAAGGAGTAAATAACGCCTAATTTAAATTCGAATTTTAAAACTAAGTTGAATAAAAAAATCTTTTGTGCATAGATAAATATAATTTAATTGTAAAATGCAAATATAACCTATATCTGTATAGGTGCTCTTAGTACCTTAGTTATTCTTTTACCTTAATTACATTAATTCGTGATTCCCACATAAAGATTATCTAAGATAGTTGATATTAATCTACATAATTAGAAGATCATCCCCATAAAAAATCAACTTTAGATAATCTCGACATTAACTCTATAAGTATGTATAAGCGGAGTATATATATAGAATAACTAAAGTATTTAAGATGATAAGTTTAAAATTTTCAAAAAAAGTTCAAATATACAGAGAATGACTCAGAACGAAGTAATAAGTAAACACAATATAAAGAACATGTGCATATAGTGCATTTATAAAGATGATTCAATAGGTTATTTTTTAAGATAGCTTTTCTTAATAATTGGGATGTCCAAGCCTCTTAGAGCACCCGACTAATTCTTGGGGTTGGGCGGATGTCTAAATCTAAACTACAGGTAAGATTTTATTTTGTAGTGGCCTTAAGGGGAGTTGAACTCATGACCTCTAAGTTGTGAGGTAATAGCTTTAACTATTTGTTCAAACCATTTAAGATTATATTTTAATTTATTTATATAGTTGTAATACCCCGAAAAATTTAATTCTTCAAGCTCATACTTGATTTCAATAAACAAGTTAATGCCGAAGTTTATTTTGTATGTACCCGAAATATATACACGTAAATAATATCGTATACATGAAAAAATTTAATTCTTCAAGCTCATACTTGATTTCAATAAACAAGTTAATGCCGAAGTTTATTTTGTATGTATCCAAAATACATACACATAAATAATACCGTATACATGAATATTATTCGATTAATAATATCTAAGTGAGAATAATATTTGAATTATACCCTATAAAGAGTATTTGATAAATAATGCAACACATTAGTGAATAAAGAGCGTATACGTGAATAGTATGGTATATGTGAATAGTGGCACATAAATAGTGACATTGTCCAATAACACGTGTTACTGTGCAGCTGTCGCTACAGTAAGCCGCCGCTACAGTAACACATGCTTAAATTCATCTGATTACTATTTGAGACAATCTCTACATTACCTACCTACTCTATTGCTACAGTAGCCGTCATTTACTATTAGCTACAATGCTATAGTACCGTAGCTAAAAACTATAAATACTCCTTTATTTAAGTTTTCAAACTCACTCCAAACTATTTCTTTCTCTCTGAAATTGGTTTTCCTTCTCCCTCTATAACATATCTTTCTAAACTTCTAATATTCTTTAATTTCTTTCTCTTCCCATTTCATTTAATTAATATTCTTATTAATTAGTTATAATTATTCAATAATTCAAGAAAAAGAATTTTCTACAACAAGGTGATTATCAAAAGACAAGGTTTTTATCATCAAATTAAGGTAGGTGGATATGTGGAACTTCCCTCTATTATAACCAAAACTTATTTTATATTTTGTTATGAAAATGCATGGCGATGGATTATTTTGTATTATTTACAAATTAAATATATATTTTGTTAATATGATCACTATTTATTTTTAAGTGATGGAAATTGATTTAGATTGATAATACATCTAAAAATGATTATGTAAATGATAATTAAATAGGTAGGAAAAAGGAGACCCACTTAAATCGTTGTTTCCGCCTGAAGAAGCGGTTGACCGTAGTTTCTGCCTAAAGAAGTGGTTGTTATCCGGTTTAATACAAGATAAGATATTAAATAGTTAGAAAATAAATTATTTAATGGTAATTTATATACAAGTTCATCAGTTAATTATTCTTGTGATTTCGATGAATCATGTTTTTAATATATTATTTTTGGGTTGATATTTACCTACTGAGTTTACTCATCCTTAAATTTCCGCCACAAATTACGTTGAGGTGAATTATTCAAAGATGTGTAGATTAAGAAGCAGATAGCTTTTGTTATCAAATTTGTATAAATATAACTGATAGATTAAACTACTATTCTTTCACTTCGGATAAGGGTTATTTTATATTAATTTTATTATTTTAACATTCTTATGAACTTAGATGTTAAGTTTTAAATTTTATAATTGATTTATTAATTTATATTTAATTTTTATTATGAATAATTAAATTAATTAAGTTTTATACGAAATTGTATAATTTTCGTAATTCATACTGTCAGATTTAAAAAATGGTCTTTTTGGACATGTTCCGATCAAAATTGAGCCGAGTCTATTTCAGACAAAATTATAGATCTCGATTTTCTCTTTTCAAAAATGTATTATACCATTTATTTTTAATTTTTTGTTAGAGAGTAATTTCCCTTTAAAGTTACTAATTTTGCAAATATTGTTAAAAAATTAAAATTATATTTTTTGAGTTTTTACACGTCCATATCAGTATTTCGGATGCATATTTAGGTTCTTTTTTATCAAAATTGGACTCAGGCTATTTCTTATGATATTGTATATCTATGAATCTAATTTTCAGAATTGATTTATTTGTAAAATTCGGACTTACGGTTAAGTAGATACGCCTATTTTACTCGACTGTATACAGTTGACACGAAAAATTGTTTTATTTTAAAACATTATATTTTTATCTTTCTTTGATTTGGACTGATTTTGACGTGTCAATGAGCATTGACCTAAATATTGGTTGACTTGAATTAACTTTGACTTAGTTAAATACTTAAATTGACCTTTACATAGACTTGGTTGACTTGGTTCGACTTTAGGGTAACCAATGTTGACTAAAGTAGTGAATTAATAAAATATTTTTAAATTTATTGTCCCTCAAAATTAAAGTAAATGAGTTTTATTTGATATTTTTACGTAAACACCTATTACACTAATCACGCCTTAATTTTTGGACTCCGCGAATCGGGTCAAATTTAGAGTACCGAAAATCGGGGTGTAACAATAGTGGTTTTTCTATAATAATTATGTACATGACGTAAAATTATTTATATAAAAACTTAATGCTTAAATCGTCTCCATGTATGATCTAAATAGAGCATAAAAGTATAAAGGGTAATAGTAATAAATATGTTAGTAGAAATAAAATTTATAAAAATAATATTTAACATTAAAAAATAAATATTATTTTTTATCATTAATAATTAATAATAAATATAATTATAAATATGTGAATAATGTTAATTATAAATATTAATAACTATTATGAGCAATAGGTGGTTACTACAATAATAAATATAAAATAATTAATAGTTGCAGTTATTAATTTTAATAAAAGTTAGAAATTTGTGATTAATATTTTTTATTTTTTTATTAATGTTCTTTTGCTTACACTAATATCTCATTCTTAACTCTAGTAACTAACTTTTTCTTATTTTATCACTTCAGTTGAACAATTGTGAGTTTTTAAAATAGTAAAACATCTATACATGCATCGTATATTTTCTTACGCTGTATTTTTTTATATGCAAAAGTTATGCTAAATAAAGGTATTAGAGTTAAGACCCATAACAATTTAACATACTGCTTACTTTATATTTATATATTTATATTGTTTTATAAACTCAAAAGAAGATTATTTTAAAGTTTATGTTAATCTATATTATTTTTTTCATCATTACAAATGCAACCTTTGAATCGTCTCCATATAGACCTACAAATAATTTATTTTATTTTATTTATTACTTTATTTTCTTTCTTAACACCATTTATTAGTTTTATTTTTAAACTTCAGTAGTTTTATTTTTTATTAAGAATGATGATAAAAATATTATTTTAGTTTTCAAAAAATCATGATATGCAATGAGACAACACTTTTAGGATTCGCTTTAATATTTTTTAGTTTTATTAATTGGTATGTGCTAAACTTATTAATTTATGGATTTAGTTATGATATTGGTTGTTTTATTAAAGGAAAACACCTTTATGATATGGTTTAATTGACTCGGTTAATTTTAACCCAATCAACGTTCTCTTAGTCAACAGTAACTTACCTTGAAGTAAATTTCTGGATCTATAGTTACTTTTTGGTTGTATATTTAGTCTATCTTTTTCGTCTTTTTGAAAGTATAGTTTCTAGTCTGAATGAAAATGAACTTTAATTTTTTTATAGTTTAAATTTTGTTTAGAATTATACACTTCTTCTTAACCATAATTTTAGTAATATTGTAATTAAACTGTCGCCGGGACTATAAAATTTTAAATTTGTAGTTCTATGTTATATAAATATATACAAATTGAATAAGTAGACTGTGCAAGTTACTAGTTACGTAGTTATAGACTATGTAAGTGTTCAGTTTCAAATTTGCATTTTGTTTATATTGATCATGCAATCATCGTTTTCATAAATTAAGTATTTTTTATTATCGTTTAGCAGTAGAACTATAATATACAAATTAGATGGTTGAAGAGTATTTATTTCTTTTTAGAGTTGGTATGAACTAATCATATGATTCAAGGATCGTGATAGGATTCCTTGAACGCTTCGTCGGTAGTGGCTAATTATTTACCGTCTAGTTAATTCTCTAGATGTTTATCGCGAAGCTAATTTAGCTGCGGATTTCATAGCATTTGGTGGGATTCTAGTTTGAGGTTTTAGGGACTTTTATTCTAATTTTTTTTACTTGTTTAAATGGTTTGATACGACTGGATCAAATTGAGTTTCTTTATGTTAGAGTCAATTGACTGTTGATTTTTTGGTTTTAGGTCTAGAACTCTCTTTATTTTGGGTAAGATTAAAATTTTCCTACCATAGATTGTAGAGCAAGGATTGACTTCTTTTCTCTTCCTTTTTTATTTTTCTAAAAAGAAAATTAGGTTTGGCTAAGTTTATTAATTAATTTAGGTTTTAATTAATTGAATAATATTTTATCTGTTAGACTCAAGCTATTGGGACCAGCAAAATGTATAAATTGAACGAGATTTTTATTTATTGAGGTTCTATTGTAAAATAATATGCCACTATTCTCTACATATAAGTCTCCCACATGCAATGACATATATCTTATTTCCGTAAAAGTTTTAATATGATAAAGTCTGTCAAATTCTTTCACTATAAATCTTTTGGATTCTACTAGAGTCTGTACCAAAGAAAAGCACACATCAAATGAAAACTTTTATTAATTTTTAAAATAAAATCATTATTCAATCTTATTTCTATTAACGCTTCATTTATTTTTAATTACTCTAAAGTTATACCTACCTTTAAATTCCACATAGGCATGATCAAGAGTTGATTTTGATCCACGTGACAAGAATATGATTCTTACAAAATTTAGTCTTAAATCATCTTCACGTAACCCAAGATAGGTTTAAATGGTGTGTAAGAATTCGAAAGGAAACTAATTCTTTTACATTTACATAAAATGAAGATCATCATGCAGTTCTTGCCTTAGTGCCTTGGAAACGACCTCCAATTCTATTCTAAAGTACCTCAAAAATCGACTTTTAGTTTTTACGGGATATTCCATAAACTTAGAGTTTCTAAAACTATAAGATACATAATTAGGATTCTAAAAGAGGGTCTGAGGTTGAGACACACAAGTTAGGGTGTACTATCTTATGAGCCCTATCTCTATTTAAAGAAAAAGACCTTCCTATACTTTTAGCTCTGTAGACCGTAAATTTCACAATCTATTATTTGTGTAGGCACCGACAACCTGCACAAGAAGAAATACAAATTGACCGTGAAGGTTCCTTGGCGCCGGGCCGGAGCCGGCCAAAAAGTCTCCGACGATCAAGTTAGTTTTTACTTAAAAAATAAGTTAATGGAAAGCGAGAAGAAATAAAGGGATTTGTACCACCTATCTCTGAGGATCGTGAAGGTAGATAGGGTCTCTGTCTTTGGATCTCGGTCCAGAAAACGTACTCTTTCATAAGGGTGTTGACCTTGTAGCTAATATCGTGACCCTTAGAATGGAAAGGAGTTTCCTGTGAGAAAGATTGAAAGAGAGAGAATGTGTGAAGGAGTGGGAACCAGTCAGAACTCGATGCCCCTCTGCGTTTTTCTCTTCCTCTTTTTATAGGAGAAGGGGCCTTGATGAACGACTGAGATCTCGGGATTACCTGCCCCAAGTCTCAGGAGGATTTTTCGACGGTTTCAGAAAACGTACGTAGATGGAGTATCTGATTTCAAACTCGTCAACACGTAACCGACTTTTAGTTATCTGACTAGTGAAGCTGATCTTGGGCTTATGGGCCCTTGGGCCTGATAAATGTGCTATTCGTAAGGCTGATGGGCCTTAAGTCAGTTCTAAATATTTGTCACTACAAGCTCCAAGTTAGATTTTATAGGCCCCATTCACTAAAGCTTTTGATTTATTCCTTAGAGGTTCCTATATCTCATATATTCTCCAAAGAATGAATCAAATTACAGTTAGGTCCACTAAATAACTTCAACTAAATACTCTCAAGTGAGCTAATATTAATTAGAAGCCATTCTCTTATTAATACTTGTAAATAAGTCACTCGCTTATCTAATATTCGTAAATAACTTCAAAGTAACATTAACAATTAATACCAGCAATGAAAGGTAATTACATCTTAGTTATTGCCCGCTAAAACACAGCATCCTAATTTTTATGATAATCTCACAAACAATTTATAAGATCACTCCGTAGTCTAAAATAATTAGTACTCATGATCAGACCTTACACTACACCATATTTGGGTTTTTCTAACACTTTAGTTTTTAGCATTGTGATGGTTATATATGTTACTAACCTTGGAACGGATATATCCGTTACAATCCTAAATTAAACGTTGCATAATAAAAAAACGAAATTCTAAAAAATAGTGTAACGATTTTAAAATTTTCTAACAGTTACAATCGTTGAAAAATAGGGATATTTTTGTCATTTAATTAATTAACAAGGGTATTTTCGATATATATTTAGAAAATTAGAAAAACAAAATGGGCAGAGGATTTTATTTCGGTTTCCCTCTTTAGTTTTCGTTTCCCCCACATGAAATCTTCTCGATCATCTGTTCCCGCTATCGATCTGATGTTCTCGCCATTCTCTCCCGAAAGATCAGGCTACACGATCCCTTCTCTCTATCTCTTATGGATGACTGCTTTCAAATTCTCGATCCTCCTTCT
>MVGT01003655.1:64648-87328 GCA_002174775.1 Macleaya cordata | reverse complement strand
AGTTATAAATGTTGGATTTAAAATCGTTACAAAATGAGCAAACTGAAATGTTGAAAAACTCAACGGTCAAATTTTTGCAACAGTAATAATAACATTTAAAAACGTAACTAATTTTGTGAAGGTTAAACTCGTCACAAATTTTTAGAAAACCGTATCTTTAAATCTTAATTTTCAAAAAGTACAACGTTCACAAACGTCACAAACTAAATTAAGTAACGATAATAACCGTTACAAAAAAGAAAAATTGCAACACTTATAAGTGTTGCACAGAATAAACTACACCACTTTTGTGACAGTTTTAACTGTTGCAAAAAATCATTGTAACAGTTATAACCGTTACAAAATGGCTATTTTGGTGTAGTGTTAGTAACCAGAGCGTATAGTGAGAGCGAGAGTGGGAGTATGAGCGCTAGAGCGTCCCACTAAAATATCCTACGGTTCGGAGTGCCTATCTAGATCTCTTTATCTATAAATATATATATTCACAGTGAACTAAAAATTTGATATAAAATCTATACATGAACATTATCATCTCAAGTCAACACTACTAATTCTTTGAATGGATTTGATAAATTAAATAGGATTTATTTAGCCCCTCCTTATTTAACCCCTTCGAGCCTATTTTTTTGTAGAGCTCTCTTCACATATAATGATCTATATGATGACGTGAATATACTTACTTTAAATCATCCCTTGAATTATCTTCACGTGGACTCAAAAGAAGAGAGGTTGAATAAATAACCCCTCTATAAATTAATTAATTAATTAAATAAAAAAATCTCAAGGTGACATTAAACTTGAAAGTTAAAATTATGATAGAGGAGATAGAAGGATAAACTAGATTAATATCTATTCAAGAGTCTATCAAGGGTCCTCTAGGTCTAACGTGGCATTAAATGTGATGAAACTTGAAAGTTAAAATTCTTTAAGAGAAAAGAGAAGAGAACAATTTATAGGGCTAACAATGGAAACGCGAATCATCCAAAATATTTAGAATGCGATTCAACGGTAATAGGAGCGTGGTTTATATATGGATCCGCTCTCAAACTGCGAATTCGTGGATTAGGAGCGAGAGCTTCCTAAGGATAGGACGTTTTTAGTTTGGATCACGTTCGCATTGTTTGATTTCAATGGTTGGTAGATCAAAGTAAGTAGAAACCAATTTGTCGGGTATACTCTGCTCTCAGGATTAAGGGTATTTGCAATTAGTAAATTCTCATAATCTTTTCATGTGTTGGCTATAACATAAAAGTATTCTACCTAACCAGACCAGTATATTTCAAGTACACAAACATACTAATTTACAGTCACCACTCTAGTGATGGAGATACATCGCTCTATCATATAGAGATCAAATGTGTTATAGCGTTATCAGAATATTATGATTCATCACTGACTATGAACATTAGAAAAATATGAGGAAAAGTAAATTTCACTCTACATGTATGAACACCTCATATATAATTTACTTACAACATAATCTTATGAACAATACTTAATCTATCTTATGTTCATGGATGATGTAATTTTCTAATATCATACTTATTTTTGTCAAAATAAATTATTATAGGGTATAAACTCCAACAAGAAAAAGATGAAACATGTTTGTGTAAAGCATGTGCAAGTGCGTAAACTAAGTAAAAATAGTCGACTCAATGTTGGAGTTGCATTATAATAGTGAATAATTTATTTAGATATGTCCACTTTAGTAATTTTTAAAAATGGGACTCACTTAGCACATCAGTTATTCTTACACCCTAATTATATTAGATTGTAAAATCACATAGAGAGATGATCCAAGGGAGTTGATGTTGATCTACACGATGAAGAGCTCATTTTTATAAAATATCAACTTTAGATAATATCCATCCTAACTCTACAGATAGGTGTAAAAGAAGTATATGTAAGTTAACTAGAACATGTAAGAGAATAAATTTAGAATTTTTAAAAAGACACAAAAGTATGGGTAATGCCCCACATCAGCTTAATAAATAAATTTAAAATAAAGAACACGTGTAACATATGGGCATAAGACTCATAATAGTAAAGACTAATTGTATGTAACCTGTGCCTTTGGCATAACCCATAATTTATTTCGCGTTCTCATCGTAAAAAATATGCTCTAACACATATTAACATAAGATTTCGTGCATTCAACACATATCAATATACTTCCAGCATTCCCATCTTGTGTCGTCTATACCCATTAATCCTTAATACTAAATTTTTTTTTTTAAAAAAAATTGGTATTAGTGACTAGTCTCATTTTGAAAATCTCCACTAACAGTTTTTAAAAACTTAAATTTTGTCAAAAATTAATTTGTTGATAAAAGTTATGATATTTTGATTTAAAAAAAAATTAATAGTACACAAATTTCTCTCTTAACTACATGTACACTTTTTTACGCTATGTGTTCACTTTTTTGTCCTACAAACTCATACTAATCATATGCTCTTTAATTACTCTTTATTTACTAAATATGATATTAATTTAAAACCTTGAGATGGTTTTCGGCAAATATTTTTCAACTATTGATGGGTAACATACATCCAAAATAAAACATGATTAGACTTTCTTTTGATCTCTTATAAGCATTCCCTTTAAATCATTCCACTTGTCACTTTTTTTCTAAAAATTATCTACTTATAACTACTTAACAAATCTCATTCTCCCTAAAAATTCTCTTTAAAAAATTATAGAAATTATAATCCTAAAGTAACTAAACTTTGTAATTATAATAAATCTCATTCTTCCTAAAAATTATCTCCTTAAATATTTTTTTTTTAGAACCAAGAGAATTTTATTAGGCTAAAGTAGTGACTCTATCAATTGTGATAGAATCCAAAATACAAATATGATAGTCTTGAATCCAAGTACAGTTATGGCGCTGACTCGTAGCCTCTTAAGCAAGAAGATGAGCAGCTTTATTTATCTTCCTAGAAACATAAACAACTAAATGAGGTAAAAAGGAGACAATCTTAAATAATGATTCGTAGCTGCCAAGGATATGTAGTAGACATATCTAAAATAAACTTCACCATCAACTAGGAATCACCCTCAAGGACAATTGAGGGGTATCCAAGGGTTTCGGCCAGTTCTAGCCCTTTTAAGAAGGCTCTAGCCTCAGCTTCAATATGACCATCTTTGCCTTTCTAATTTCCATCATAAATCACCAAACATGCAAGCACTTTTCCTTCATGATCCCTTACTATCTATCATATCCTGCTGCAATTATTGAATCCTTCATAGCACCATCTACATTAATTTTAATACTCCCAGGATATAGGGGAGACCAATGAGCAGAAGAGTTCTGTGTAGAAAGATCTGCAATGTTACTGGATTCAGAATCCGATGTAGTCACAATTCTAGGATCAAAGGGGAGAGAGTACGAATTATATATAAGAAGACATAGCGAGCTTTATGTTGCTAAAAATTTGAGGGGCATACTCTCAAAGATCCAATGGTTTCTAGCTTTCCAAATACTCTAAGCAACATTGTACCCCATCTTAAAAACCTCTATAGAATCTTTATTTTCCAGCCACCTTGAGAATAAAGTTTTAAAAGAGGTCGAAGTATTTAACACCTGGAAACCAATTGGACAACCAAACTATACCCTCTGAGCAATTTCACAGTGTAAAAATAGGTGATCTACTGTTTCCTCATGCAAACCACACAACATACAAATGGGATCCACACTAACACTATGATGGATAATAGTAGTCTTGAGACTAATAGAGTCAGTATACAGTCTCCAAACATATAACTGAATTCTTGGTGAAAGTCTACGTTCCTGCCAAAGTTTCTACTAGGGAAGTAGACGAAGATAAATTCTATTACATTAGGCACTTACAATATATAGACTTGGTAGAAAAAATTCTGTTCGGAGTGGGAGTCCACATTAGTTGATCAGTTGAGGGGTCCCAAGATAATCTAATATTGAGAATCTCCATTGCTTCATGAGGAGGAAAGCAAAGATTGATTAACTGCTCATCCCGTACGGATCTGAGTATCAATAAGATGAACCACCCTAAACACCAAATGCCGTGTGTAAGGAAAACAATCCACTATAAAATTCGGAATACCAAGAACCCAAGGATCAATCCATACCCGGATGTTATGACCATCCCCAACTTACTAACACACATATTTAGATAGAAGAGCACGAGCTGAAAGGATACCAAAACCATGTAGAGATGACGTGCCACTTACTTCCTTGCGGTACCATAAACATTGATTTTTGCAAATATTTGACATTTAAAAGTTCCACCCAAAAGTATCACATTGGGTTGAGACAGGAAACGCCAATCGAGCTTCAATAAAATAGGAAAATTCATCTTAAAAAAAAACAAAAGAAAGAGATTAATGTTCCAAGGATCTCTAGTACCAAAATCTCCACTTGATATTGGTTGACAGAATTTTGTCCAAGCCGTGAAGACAAAATACTTTTTATGATCATTATGGTTCCACCAAAAATTTCGTTGAGTATGAATGAGTTCATCACAAATACACTTAGGAAGCCTATAAATACACATGTAAAAAATAGGTATAGAGGCTAAAGTGGACTGAATAAGAGTAAGCCGTCTTGCATAGCTGAGAGTATCACTTTTCCATCCCTATAACCTACCTTTGCACTTTTCAATTAATCCCTTATAAGTACTCGAACTTACCTTAAGTAGCAAAAGATAATGACCCAAGTATTTATCATCTTTAGCCATAACTTAAACACCCAAGAGTGTAGCAAGCGAATTCTAAAGCAATTAAAATTTCTAATTATCTAAACAAAAATTAATATTTTTTTTTTAAAAAATACGTGGCAAAACATTTGGCGAAAATGCATTTGCACATCCACCTAACGTTTGGTGGTGCTCTTGGTATATAGATTTTAGTCTTACAAATCTATGGCAGTGCTATTTACGGAATTATCTAACGGTTCAAAGAGTCAAAAGCAGTAGACGAGGCTTTACGTTATAAAATATTTGGATATCTTAATGTTAGCTAAGAAAAACCGTCATCTTTAATTCCAAACCGTTAAATTTTCCTTAAGATCTCAACTGAATCAAATCTCGAGAAATTTCAATGGTCAGATAACGGTTTGTTGAACTAGTATTTACGTTTCGTGAAAAACCGAAAATGCTTTTGTGACCGATATCTGAATCTGTATATTTTAACAGATTGATGTGGCAATCTCAATCCACCATTTGTTATGATTTGTGTGGTCCCCACAACTAACTGCTTTGCACAATGAGTGGTAGATTGAGAGTGCCACCTCAATCTGTAAAAATATACAGATTCACATATCGGTCACAATAGCACTTCTGGTGAAAAACATTGTAACTAGAGTCGTCTTAAGACATTTACTGTTGATCGCGTTGAATACTAAATCTCAAGGAATATCCAACGGTTGATAATTTGAGACGATGACTAGTATATAGGCACGGTTGTATTCTTTTCGTTCTCCTTTGGGTTCTGTCTAATTTTCATCTTCTTTAATTCCTTTCCTTCCTCCGTGTTTTTTTCTCTCTCTCTCCTCTTTCTCTCTCTTCCGATCAAATTGATCGATCGAACGAACTTTGAAATAATCCAAAGCGATCGAATTCGATATCGAAGTTCTGTAATCTGCAATTTTCGATGGCTACCATCGGAAACAACAATCTCAATGCGAAACTCGTAAGTCAAATCATTAAACTTAGGGTTTCAATTTCGATCATCGGACTTCAATTTCGATCTTTTAATCAACAATTCTGATTGCGATTGTAGGTTTTGCTTGGTGACATGGGAGCAGGCAAATCAAGTCTCGTTTTGCGATTCGTTAAGGGCCAGTTCCTTGAATTTCAGGTAGTTTAGAGGATTTTCTTTTCTTTTAATTTATTCAGATTCTGTTGTTTTGATCGTTTTAATGATCATAACTAGGTTTTTTTTTTGGTTCTTGAACTGTTATAATTAATCTGATTTTGTTGTGCATGTTGATAGGAATCAACAATTGGAGCAGCGTTTTTCTCACAGACGTTGGCTGTAAACGATGCAACGGTCAAATTTGAGATTTGGGATACGGCTGGTCAGGAGAGGTACCATAGTTTGGCTCCTATGTATTACAGAGGAGCTGCTGCAGCTATAATCGTCTACGACATAACTAGCACGGTTTGTTTGATTTTCTCGATTTGATCTGCTATATTTGAATTGCACATGATTAGTTTCAATTGATACTTTATTTCTGATGATGCAGCTTGAAATTTCCTTCTTGATCGTTCAAATAGAAAATTGTCTTATGTTTGATCAGTATATTGTATGTTTTCTTACTGAAGAAAAAAGATCAGTTTATTGTGTTTGATGAAAATTTAGAGGTGAACCCTATTTTTTGTGTATCTTATCTTCCATTGATTGTATGAACCCACTCCTTGTTAGACCCACAGACCCTGACTATACATATTTTTATTCTTATCTCTTAATAATTTGAGTTTTTAAGAGCAAGTTGTTGTTAACACGGTTTCAGAGCTAAAGGTCTCTGAAGCTTGTGGTTTCAATTATCCAGTGTCATGTTGAGAATTATTGGTGAATATGGGTCTGCCTCCTTGTTAGACCCATAGACCCTTATTATGTAAATTGTTGTTATTCTCTCTAATAGTTTGAGCTTTTAGAGCAAGTGGTGTTAACAAATTGTTTCATTCTCCTTTTAAAATTTTAGGAGTCATTCACACGTGCTAAGAAATGGGTGCAAGAACTTCAGAAACAAGGTGAGTTGGAAGATCCTTGCATTAAGCTAAGACGAAAGTGGAGGAAAATTAGTTTTTTCTTTGTTGTTTTCTCCATATGTGTTGAGTTTCCCATTTGTAAAAAGACTTGTTCTATATTTGGTTTCAGGTAATCCTAACATGGTTATGGCACTTGCGGGGAATAAAGCTGACCTGGAAGATAAAAGGAAGGTGACAGCAGAGGTCAGTTTAGTTTCTCCAGTTAACTGGATTCTCTACTATTTGATATTTGGACAGAAATATATTAGAATTCTTTTATTGAATTATTGATAAAAAAAAATGGATAAAGGAATTATGTTATTGAACCCATTGCCTATTGGATAAGGAAAGCTTTAGTACCTCTTTTTGATGGATTGGGAAGGTAAAAAAAATTCAATGTCACTAGTGCAGTATGCTTTAGTGAAGATAAGCATTATAAATCACTGGTTGAATCAAAATATATATATATATTTGAGACTAGTCTCATGTCTTACCTCGCACTATGTATTGATGACCTAGATTGGAGAGAAAGAATGGCCCTGACAATATTGGTATTGAGAAGCTGCACTGGAAGGGGAAAGCTTTAATTAGAGTTTATGAGCTATTGTGGGGTTCTAATCTATGGATGTCGCAACTATTGTTGTTAGCTTCAAGTCGAACAGTAAAATTATGGGTAGGATTCATGTTGTTTTAATAAGATTCATAGTTTCAGAGTTATCTGAAATAATAGGTAGGAAGTTAGAAATATATTCCTAACTACTTATGGTCTATATATAATGAAAGAGTTATGCAGAACACATATCACAGAGCCATAATGTTGTACAAGGTCAGAGACATCTCGATGAACTTTGGAAGAAAATTGTAACTCAAATGCTTTGTCATCCTAGGTTAGAAGCGAGAACTTAGTGTAGAGGCAGTAACCTTATGTTTCCACTTGCCACTAGGATTGTCTCTCACACAGTCACACGTGAAGTGTTTTTTTTTTCTTTTAAAGAAAAAGAAAACTTTTTCATTTTCCACTTTTTGGTAGCACTAATAAGTACTCTATCAGTGCCTTTGTTTGGAAAGGAGTGCGCCTTTTACATTCTCTATGGCACGCTAAATTTATTTGTTTGTTTATATACGCTAAATTTCTTTTATGATCCACTAAACAACATTTTATATTAGCATTTCGTCATTCATCTTCCTTTTTGCCTTTTTCTCTCACACTTTACCACTAAACTTTTATCTATAATGTTCTTGTGCTATGTCATTTCTCACTGTAAATGGATTGCATGTCCTATATCTTTTTTTTTTTTTTTTTACTTCAATTGCATTTTACATGGGCTTTTACCTGTTTGCATGTGGCTTTTATTCCTGGCATATGAACTTTTGTATGTATTGTTACTATTCTGTATAACTTTTCTTGCCTTAAACTTTTTCATGCTTTTTTTTTTTACATGAAAAAAATTGCATTTTTTATTAGACAAAGATGTAGATTAACTCTTTATTCTTACTTGTGCTTTCTAGCTAGTAAAAGACAGACGATTTATTGGGATACTAAAACTACAGATACTACCAATGCACATTTTCAATGTTTCCACTGACAGATTTCCCCATAGTCAGTGACCTCAGGGTTGACCCAGTCAGTTGGGACCCATCTTAACTTGTCAATTTTAATCACCTTTTCCTCATTAAGTGAAATAGTGTGTGTTGGTGTAGTCCTGGTTTACGCAATGTAGAATGTGATGGTAGGAACTAATAATTGCCACATTTGTGAAATTATTTTTTGAGTTGTCTTCTCTCATGCTCTTAATGGGAACAAAATTCTATATCATTTGGAAATGTCAAAGATAGAGGTTTTAGGAGACACATACCAAATCTGACTTCGTCAATGAGTCAGTGATGGATTAGGTTTTCTCTTTTGCAGTTATTTTCATTGACAAGCATCTTACATGTCCTCAATCTCCGTTTTAGTATGCATGTAATGGGGAGTAGTGATTGTACTCTCCCTGATCCATTATATATATAAATGCATGTCTTAACCCTAGACAGTTTCTCTTTTCATTTCAAGCTCCATTATATCATGATTCCTTATGTATGCCCTTACAGGAGGCACGCTTATATGCGGAGGAGAATGGTCTTTTCTTCATGGAGACCTCTGCCAAAACTGCCATCAATGTCAATGACATATTCTATGAGATAGGTATATTTTGGTTTTAGTTTTCTTGACATTAGGGAAGAGTATATAATTGGATTAACATTGTTTACCTGGAAGTTGGAATGTAGAACTGTTTGAATAGCTGCTAAAACTGCATTTATATTCTGTTGCCAAAATATATGTGTAATTTTGTTACAATGTCTGTTTTTACAAGATGCTGATAATGAGTTGGTCAGGAAGCTTTAACATTATCAACTAGGAGAGGAATCTGTCTACATTAGTGTCATTCAGTCTCACCATGAGAGTATCAGTGTACTCTTTGCTAACACATTAACGAAGGGGATCCAATTCTATTAATCACCCAAAATGCTTCTTGAACTAATAAAATAGTGGCATGATCCTCACTAGTGACACAATGAGATCAATTTAAATAAGAGAACCATGGTCCCTTGTGGCCTATGATGTACAGAGCACAGACACACAATGATCGGATTGACATATGAGAATACAAAAGCAATGACAGCAGGATTAACCTAATCAAACCACACCGTGAGGACTGCTGAATCCCACAGACATCTCATTTTTGTGTTGTTTATTGTACGCAGAACAGATATACAGGAGGATGGGAATAGATCTGCTATTCATTTATTCTCATACATTAGTTACGTTGAGTTTACGGCTTAGAAGAGCTAGTACATTTCCCCGCACAATACTGATTCTTACAGAACCAAATTTTGCCCTTTAAACACAGATATATTTGATCTTTGGGTTGTATCTTTGAAAGGTAGAGTTGAACGTTAAAGGGTTCCTTGTGCAATAAATACCAGGTGGATATGCACTTGGCTTTATATAATAATATGAAGCTATTTGATTGCTGTTTTGATAGCTTATAGGTTATAGCTTTCTGGATCATGGCTAGTTTTACTGCTTGTGGTGATTTTCTAGTCTGACTTGGGATTTCTGTTTTTATGCAACCAGCAAGGAAGTTGCCTCGTGCTCAGCCTGCTCAGAATCCAACAGGGATGGTTCTTGTGGATAGACCAGCAGAAAGATCCCAGGCTGCATCATGCTGTTCTTAAGTATGTAATTACTTCCCTTTGTTTTCCTTATACCATTCTATATGTGTTGCATAGATTCATTGACCTCTGATAAAAGTTGATTTGAAATATTAAATTTAAGTAAATATATGAATTTTGTAACATTAAGACTGCTTTCATGACAGTAGGAATGCCAGAGTTCTCTCTCTCTCTCTCTCTCTCTCTCTCTCTCTCTCTCTCTCTCTCTCTCTTTCTCTCTCTCTCTCTCTGTCTCTCTTCTTTTGGGACAACGATAAATATGGTAACGAGTTTACAGTGTTGTGGCTATGCAAATTTATTTATGCTCTGGCCTTTGAACTTTTTCTTGCATGATCTTTCTGATTTTCTTTTTCTACTTAATAATCTTTATTGGTGGTAGTGATGTTCCTAAGCAATAAAGATATTAAATAGAAATGACAATGTCTTTGAAAGTATGCAATTTAGACTTCAGAATTAAAACAAGTTGAAGCTTAGAGACTCAGAGAGTCCTTAGAAGTTTAAAACCCCGACTCCTTGAGTCTTCAGAATTTTGCAGTACTTCTGTTGCTCTTACTTTTCAACTTTCTTCATATTATCTTTATTGATTTCCTGTTTTTATTTAATAAATTTTCATTTACCAAAAAAAAAAACCTAAATAATTTTTAGTGACCGTCTCTTGCACAGCAGTTTCTTCAAGTCCATCCATGTAGTTAATACTTTTAGTTTTCCTTTCCCTTAAAGAATTTGTAGCTATTATTTCCAGTGTAAAAATTGATGTAAAGTGGAAGGCAGGATTGAACATTCTGTAATATGTGGTTTACAAACATTTGATGACATGTCTAGCTGTGTTGGGATGTGGAACAAAACACACTGTGGGCATTAGATAGGTCCCACCTAGGAGGTCTACCGTCTACTGGGCTGATTTTCAACATGATAAGAAGATCTTTGACCATCCAATCTATAAATTGTTATAAATGTAGGGCAAAAGAGAGTTGATGAATGGTGAAGAAAGCCAATGGGTTCTTCCTAGTGTGGGGCTCAGCCATGAATATCTGTTCATAGTTTGTTCTTGTGTTTTGTGTTAATGTAATAGTCTTCTGCTTTTTTGGAACAGGTTTTTAATAACGATAATTGACTCTTTGAATGGTTTAGAGAAGGGTACTCGGAAGTGGCTAGAAAACTCCGTGGAGCTCGTGAGCCGGTTTTTGAATACATATATGAAAGACTCTTTTCTCTCATTATCTCTTTCTCTGTAAGAGGGAACGGACTGATCTTGTCCAAACTTCCCTAGTTTCTAAGGTTTGCTCAGTCTCGAGTATGTTCATGAACCCTGTAAATGTGTTAGTATATAGCGTGTGCATCTATCGTACTTGTTATTGAAAATATTGTGATGCGGTGATATTCAATTGTTCCCTTGAAAGTGTGATTTCTCATTTGTTACGGTTCTAAATGGCATCACTCTGGAAACAACAGATGGCAAAAAAATATACACACCATCGAATCGAGGCATCTCCTGGGTGCCCATAGAGAAGAAAAAGAAAAATATGGTAAGAATCAGATTGAATCCATCTGATGTAGGTTTGCATAGAAAGATGGTTATGGCAAATCTCATCACGTAATTCGATCTTGACAATCTGGAATTCTGTTAATCTCTATCAAAACTACACATGCAAATGTTGTCTTTCCAAAGAATTTTGGTAGTCAGAAAGAAAAAAAAAAAGTGAAAAAGATGGATGTGAATCTGTTGTTGTTCAGTATTATTAAATCTATTTTTAAGCTTAGAAGTGTTGAATGTTTTTAGGGCACGACTCCTGTTGCATATGTTCTCTACATTGGGCTTATTGTACCCAAAAAGTGCATACATGGATGATTCGATGGCAGATTTTGATCTATGTGACAAAGATAATACTTCCAAAAAATGAGCCGTTGGATCATCAATACATAAACAGGTTAAAACGAAGTTTAAGAATAAGCTGGGTGGAAAAAAATTGGGAAAAACATCTAGACCTTTTGCATGAACACGAGCCGCAACCCCTTTATAACAAGAAGACGAAGTTGACAGAAAGAGAATCTCTTTATAACAGTAGAGATTTCAAACTTCACTTCTTCTGAATATCACATTTCACAAACATCACTTCTGAATATCACATTCACATTCTATATTTCATTCTCGCAGTCTCACTATCTAATTGTAAAAATAGTTCACAAGAGCCATTAGGAATGATTTTACATGCAACTTCACAGTATGGACTATAACACAATTTTTTTTTTTCTTTTTGTCCTTCAATATAAAATGTACATATCTACAACTGTTGTAAATACTAAACATGGGTTACACTTACAAGTGAAAATTTATAACATGCATCCTCATATGAATGAGGTGGCTGGATTGGGACAATTAGATAATGTCACATCAAATATGAATGAGAGGGCAGGTCATTATAACCCATTTGTTCTGGAAAAAAAACGAAAGAAAAAACGTATTAATATAAAAAGAATTAACAAACTCAAATTCTGAAGACAAGATGGAAACTTTAATAAATACCTCTTTTTTCTATTCTAGTATAATCAGATTTTCATGAAACTAAACCAACTATTTGAGTGTCTTAAGAAGTTTTTTATTTTCACCTATACATGCTTAGCATAATCTTTATCTGTTCAAGCATTATGAAAATGTGAGTCTATTGATTTTGATATCGAAATGATGATAATGTAAATACAGATGCAGAATGCACGTACTAATGGTTACAAACTAAGATGAAACGCTTTAAGATATTTGAAGCATTATTTTAGTAATCTTTGTAAACAACTCATAAATTAAACGTTGTATTAATTGGAACAATATAGACAGAGGATTGCAGGAATGCTGATCTCATAACACATAACACAAGAGGTAGAGAAAGAAAAACGATTTTAGAGAGAGAAAGACGATTTTGGAGAGAGAAAGAGAAGAGAGACCTGAGAAGCAGGGAAATAAAGCTCTTCTCCACCTCTAATATTTGGGAATGTTTTCCCTGTTAAATTGGGAGTGATCCTTTGCCCCAAGCATGAACCATTTCTCCTCCCCAGTACTCCATTCCTCCAAATGCAAAGAATACTTTAATTCTGTTTCAATTTTGGTGCTCTATGTTGTCTGTTAAGAGTTCTCTACTAATTAATAATGTAGTAAACCAAAACCAATTTGAATTTTTCTGTGGTGTCCGTTGATTAGGTAAAACCAAACCAAACCAATTTGAAATTTTCTATGGAGTCCGTTTTATCAGATTGTGACAGACTGAAATTGATCAGGCGGGAAGTGGAACAGACTGAAAAGTATTAACATCTGGGCTGGGAGGTTGATGTTAGAATGTGACCCACATTAACCCATTAATGATTACCCATGTGTTTTAATTACTGGGCTTAACCAAAACCCAATTGTATAGACCCATTAGGGTTAGGGACCATCTTATTGGATGTTGGTAGGTACACCCTATTAAAACTCATTATGATGGAATATGAGTATAAAAGGATTAATAGGGAGGCATTAGGGTTCATAGTTTTCACCCTCTCAAGTTGCACTCTTCCATCGTATGTGCGGCTCGCCTTTAGGGTTTTGGTGTGCATTGGGTAGAAAGCTAAAGCCTGCCTCCATTGTTGTCTTCATCAACTAGCGTAATGGATCGAGGTAAGTGCATCAATCTTGAATCTTTAATATTAGTGGCAAGCATGATATCTCTAGATCGATTATAGTTTATGTGTTTAATCCGCCTAATATTTGTATGCATAAACTAATTAAGTTTACATGTGGTATCAGAGCCTAAGGGCTGATTTATCTTGCTTGCTCATTATCGTGATTCGAGGTGTATGAGATTTTACGATTCTGTGAGTGATATGAATAAATATTATAAGTTATAATAAATTAATGATATTATATATATATATATATATATATATAATATTAATGTTTGTATATATATATTACGGTTGATGTTTGTATCTGATGGAACAAATCATTAGTTAATAACTTATAATATGGAACAAATCATTAGTTAATAACCTATTATTATTATTTAATGATGATTGTTTCGTGTTTGGTGCTGGGTAATGATTAGTCTTATGATTATAAAAAAAAAAAAAAAATATATACTCTGTTTTGCGAGTTTTTTAAACAGAGAAATTTATACTTTATAATAAAGTAATGATTGATTTATTATGTAATGATTAGTCAATGATTGATTAATAAAGTTTTTTTAATTAGTCCTCTGTAATCATTAATTAATGATCGTTGGAAATCGAGAATGGATGGGTCATTGGATAATGATTAACAAGTATTGGATAATGATTAGCTTTGGATAATGATTAGCATATCATTATTTAAAAAAAAAAAAAAAACCCTTATCTTCTCCATCTGTTTTGGAGAAGATGGAGACGAGTTGAACCGAGTCAACTCACACCGAGTTGACTCGGTGAACCGGTCTCTAACCGAGTTGACCCGACCCGGTTTGACCCGACCCGGATTTTTTGTGACCCGACCCGGATTTTGACCCGACCCGGATTTTGACCCGACCCGGATTTTTGACCCGGAACCAATTTTAGAAATTGGTTCCAGAACCAGAACCAATACAAAGAACCAACATTTTATTTCTGAAATTGAAATTAAATTGAACCGAATTTCTTGTTATTGGTTTTTATGCGTTTTCGGGCTCATTTTATGTCCGTTTTTGACCCGTAAAGGCTTGTTTTGTTCGTTTTTTCGAGCCGGACGCATTGGAATCATAATCCAGTCAATTTGCCATAGATTTAATTGACATTAATTATGATTATATCTTGCTATTCATATGTCACATTAGTGAATTGTGAATATTATAGGTTTAACCAGTACGACGGTTGCCAAAGTGACCTATGGAGTAGATAGACCTTTATATTTACATTCATATTATTGTAATTTAATGTAATTACCCATACATTAAGTTAGTGACATAGCGAAAATCGCGTTTTCTAATTACAGACTGACGATTGGTCCAAAGATTAATCATCAGTTGAGATGATTAGAGAACGGTATAAAGCAATTAAATGACTACATCTGATTAAGCTAACCTAAAATACCCAAAGGTATCAAGTTTTCTTGATTGGATGATATGTATTTAATTGGCTTTATAGGAGTGAGGGGTCATCCATTTAATGAACACTATGTATGTCTTAATTTTATCCCAAAGGAAAGTTTTGATGATACAGTTAGTTCATTGATTATCAGAATGTATGTTATAATTTCTGAATTACATTGATGCGAGCGAATTTATATTCTTATTGTTTTGTATGAATCTTAATCCTTTGCAGTTTCAGTACCAGTTTCTCTTCATTCGCATGCTTCGTCTATTCCGATGCTTAATGGCTCAAACTTCTCTGAATGGAGTGAGCATATCAAGTTCACCTTAGGTGTTCTTGATCTTGACTTATCTCTTGTATCTGAGAAACCCGCTGCACTTACCGACGACAGCAGTGCGGATGAGCAGAGTGTTTATGATGCCTGGGAAAGATCGAATAGACTAAGCTTAATGCTCATGCGGATGACTATCGCAAACAACATTAAGACTGCTCTACCTCAAGCTGAAAATGCTAAGGCATTTTTGAAAGGAATTGAGGATAGATTTCGTGCCGCTGATAAGTCTTTAGCCGGCACGCTTATGGCTCAACTCACCACCATGAAATATGATGGTGTGAAAGGTTTGCAAGAGCACATTCTTGAGATGTCAAACATTGCAGCTAAATTGGGTGGATTGGGGATGAACGTAGAAGAATCCTTCCTGGTACAGTTCATTATGAATTCTTTGCCTCCTCAGTATGGTCCATTCCAAATGAATTATAATTCTCTTAAAGACAAATGGAATGTGAATGAACTATCAAGTATGATAGTTCAGGAGGAGGCAAGACTCAAGCAACAAGGAAGCTTCTCCGCTAATCTCATGACTCAAGGAGCAAAGAAGAAGTGGAAGCCCGGAAAAGGAAAGAAATCAGCACCATCAAAGGAAAATGGACCTACTCATGCTTCACAGGTCCAGAAAAAGGAGAACGTTAAGTGTTTCTTCTGTAGGAAGGAAGGACATATCCGAAAGGATTGTCCAAAGCGTAAGGCTTGGTTCGAAAAGAAAGGTGAGCAATTAGCTCTTGTGTGTTTCGAATCAAATCTTGTTAATGTTCCTTCTAATACTTGGTGGATTGATTCGGGTGCTAATGTTCATGTTTCTAATACGATGCAGGGATACCTTTCAAGCCGAACCCCCAGTCCAACTGAACGCTTTCTTTTCATGGGAAATAAAAGTCAAGCTGAAGTATTAGCCATAGGAACTTACCGTTTAATTCTTTCTACTGGTTTTAGTTTGGACCTCTCTCATACTTTATACGTGCCTTCTGTGACACGTAATTTGATTTCCTTATCTAAATTAGATCTTTGTGGATATTCTTTTAATTTAAATAATCAATGCTTCAGTTTGTTTAAGAATTCCATTCTTGTAGGTTCTGGTAGTTTGTGTGATGGTTTGTATAAGGTTAATCTAGATATCCAATACGCTGAAACCCTTTTGACCCAGCATCATAATGTGAGTATTGGAAGTAAACGTAACATGATCAATGAGAATTCTGCTAACTTGTGGCATAAAAGATTGGGGCATATCTCCAAAGAAAGGATAGAAAGATTGGTGAAGGATGGGATTCTTCCAACCCTAGACTTCACTGATTTTGGAGTATGTATTGATTGCATTAAGGGAAAGGCAACCAAACACACCAAGAAAGGAGCCACAAGAAGTAGTGAACTTCTTGAGATTATACATACTGATATATGTGGACCTTTCTCCACTGCATGTTTAGGTGGAGAGAAATATTTCATCACCTTTATTGATGATTTTTCACGATATGGATACATCTATTTGTTGCATGACAAATCTCAGTCAGTGAATGTCGTTGAGGTGTTCATTACTGAGGTTGAAAGACAATTAGATAGAAAGGTGAAGATCATCAGATCTGATCGAGGTGGTGAATATTATGGAAGGTATGATGAATCGGGACAACACCCCGGTCCATTTGCCAAACTCCTTGAAAAGCTTGGCATTTGTGCGCAATACACGATGCCTGGGACGCCACAGCAGAATGGTGTTGCTGAGAGGCGTAATCGTACTCTAATGGATATGGTTAGAAGTATGTTAAGCAATAATACTTTACCCATAACGTTGTGGGGCGAAGCTCTTAAGACCGCTGCGTACATATTAAACCGGGTTCCTAGCAAGTCAGTTCCAAAAACTCCTTTTGAGCTATGGACTGGTAGGAAACCCAGTTTAAGACACCTGCATGTTTGGGGTTGTCCAGCGGAAGCTAGAATTTATAACCCACAAGAAAAGAAATTGGATTCTAGAACGATCAGTGGTTTCTTTATTGGATACCCTGAGAAATCCAAAGGGTATAAGTTTTATTGTCCTAATCATAGTACGAGAATTGTTGAAACCGGTAATGCCAGATTTCTTGAAGACGGTGAAACTAGTGGGAGTAGTGAATCACGAAATGTAGTTATTGAAGAAATACGGGTAACAGTCCCTATACCCGTAACTTCAAGAAGAGTTGTTATTCCAATAGTTAATCATCCAAATGATAATATGGAACAACAACAAATAAATGATCCACTACCCCATGACGATGATGCCATCGATGAACAGATGATTGAAGAACCACAACCAAGGGAATTACGTAGGTCTCAGAGAGAAAGGAGATCTGCTATTCCTCCTTATTATATGGTGTATCTTCAAGAATCTGATTATGACATAGGGACAAGTAAAGATCCGGTTTCGTTTTCACAAGCCTTAGAAAGTGTTAATTCTGATAAGTGGATTGATGCCATGAATGACGAGTTGAAATCAATGACACAGAATGAAGTCTGGGAACTCGTTGAATTGCCTGAAGGATACCAGAAAGTAGGATGTAAGTGGGTCTTTAAGACCAAACTTGACTCCAAGGGCAATATCGAACGATATAAAGCTAGACTTGTGGCCAAAGGTTTCACTCAAAAGGAAGGCATTGATTATAATGAGACCTTTTCACCGGTATCTAAAAAGGACTCACTTAGAATTATTATGGCTTTGGTAGCTCATTACGATCTAGAGCTTCACCAGATGGATGTGAAAACAGCTTTTCTGAATGGGAGTTTAGAAGAAGAGGTCTACATGGATCAGCCTGAAGGCTATCTTGAAAAAGGAAAGGAACATATGGCGTGTAAACTTAAGAAATCAATATATGGACTTAAGCAAGCCTCCCGACAATGGTATCTGAAGTTTAATGATACTATTACTAGCTTTGGATTTGAGGAAAACATCGTTGACCGATGTATATATCTAAAGATTAGTGGGAGTAAGTTCATAATTTTGATTTTGTATGTTGACGACATATTACTCGCCAGTAGTGATCTTGGTTTATTGCACGAAACCAAGAAATTTCTCTCTAATAACTTTGAAATGAAAGATATGGGTGAGGCAAAATTTGTTATCGGAATCGAAATCTTTCGAGACCGAAAACGAGGATTGTTAGGTTTGTCTCAGAAGAGCTATATTGAAAGAGTTTTAGAGAGATTTGGCATGAAGGATTGTTCACCCACTGAAGCGCCAGTGCAGAAAGGTGATAAGTTCAGTCTTATGCAATGTCCAAAGAATGATCTTGAGAAGAAAGGAATGGAAAAATATCCTTATGCTTCAGCAGTAGGCAGTCTTATGTATGCACAGACCTGCACCAGACCAGATATTAGTTTTGCAGTGGGCATGCTTGGACGTTACCAAAGTAACCCAGGAATTGCTCATTGGAAAGCAGCAAAGAAGGTGATGCGGTATTTGCAAGGGACAAAAGATTATATGCTTACCTACAGAAGAACTGATAATCTGGAGGTAGTTGGTTACTCTGACTCCGATTTTTCTGGGTGCGTTGATAGCTTGAAATCGACCACTGGATATGTCTTCATGTTAGCAGAAGGAGCTATTTCATGGAGAAGCAGGAAACAGACAGTTTATGCTTCCTGCACTATGGAGGCCGAGTTTGTTGCATGTTATGACACCACACTACATGCATTATGGTTGCGCAATTTTATCTCAGGGCTTGGAGTTGTCGACTCTATTGCCAGGCCGCTGAGAATTTATTGTGATAACAGCGCAGCAGTCTACTATTCCAAGAACGATAAGTATTCTAATTCACCAGGTGGTAAGCACCTAGAGCTTAAATTTCTTATCGTTAAGGAAGAAGTTCGGAAACAAAGAGTGTCTGTAGAACATATAAGTACGAAGCTCATGATTGCAGATCCATTGACGAAGGGATTGGCACCTAAGGCATTTAAGGAACATGTTGCAACAATGGGTCTAGGTTGCCATTTGTAATGTTTATTTATGGATCATGAATTGGTTATTGGTTTTTCAGACATTTAGAGATCTCACAATAATATGTTTCCGATTTCCTGTTTTCCTTATGTGTACACATTTTATGATGGGATGCATGATAACAGGAATAGTCTTGACAAGACATTAAAGTTGAACCGACTCAATTAAAGGCATCATGGTACTAGCCTTTAATGATGAGAGTTACCTAATTATTGATCATATTAAATGAGTTCTAGTGATGTGGTACATGGAAGGAAATGTGTTGTATAGAAGATACATAACCGCCATGACTCACACTAGTGACTTATTTAATCATGATATTATGATAGTCAATAAGATGGTTAAGATTGGGATATTGTTTTTCAAATTGCGATCGCGTGTATGTCTTTTGTTGTTAAGCCCTTGATCGAGTCATTTTGAAATAAAATGAATTTCAAACGTTTTATTAAAATAAAACTTGTTTTGTTTTCTTATGGGTAATGGGTCATATGGGCCAAGTGGGAGAATGTTAGAATGTGGCCCACATTAACCCATTAATGATTACCCATGTGTTTTAATTACTGGGCTTAACCAAAACCCAATTGTATAGACCCATTAGGGTTAGGGACCATCTTATTGGATGTTGGTAGGTACACCCTATTAAAACTCATTATGATGGAATATGAGTATAAAAGGATTAATAGGGAGGCATTAGGGTTCATAGTTTTCACCCTCTCAAGTTGCACTCTTCCATCGTATGTGCGGCTCGCCTTTAGGGTTTTGGTGTGCATTGGGTAGAAAGCTAAAGCCTGCCTCCATTGTTGTCTTCATCAACTAGCGTAATGGATCGAGGTAAGTGCATCAATCTTGAATCTTTAATATTAGTGGCAAGCATGATATCTCTAGATCGATTATAGTTTATGTGTTTAATCCGCCTAATATTTGTATGCATAAACTAATTAAGTTTACAGTTGATAATTAATGTGGGGGAGTAAACCATGTTGGACTTTTGTCTAGAGTTCCTTTGATCACAATAGTGTTTTTTTTTTTTTTTTCTATGAACTCATTGCACGCGCATCACGTGTTTTTGTGCTAAAATTTTGTTCTAGACTTACTGCATTTTCTTACTGCAAGCCATACCGCAAAGTAATCCTATGGTTCTCAAATAATCTCACACCCCTCGTGATTTGCGTTATTCCCAAATTGACGCAAATACCTTCCTAAATAGCCTTTGCAGTAAGATTGGCAGTACACTTTGCAGTAAGTGTAACATCACCGATTTTACTTTGGGTGTCTTCCTTACATTAGGGTCTACACTAAAGAAATGCAATCGTTAACATTCTACTTTTTCTTTATTATCACTACACTTATATAGAAGTTTATATTTTTGTGTGGTTTTGAGATAGAAATGATTGAATAGTTGATTTTGATCTACATGATGAGAACATTTTCCTCATGAAAAAGCAACCCTTGGATCACTGTACTCGACTCCCACAGGAGAGTGTAAGCGGACTGTTAACATAAGTTTTGTGGAACTGGAACATGTAGTAGGTTAATTAGGATGGTCACTTTGCAATCGTCAAAAGAATGAGAGGCATTTTGCAATTGTAATGTTTTTATTTATCTTGACTTTACAAATGACTTATCATGCTACTGAGAGTGGATGGTTGCATAACACCATCCATATTTATGGCTCAATTGCGCAGTTAGTAAGTCTACGTTATTGGGGCTCCCACTCTCAGATGAGGGGCTCGCCAAGTTAATGGACTCTTCAAAATTTCTCAAAACGGTTAAGGGGGAGGAGTGATTTGATTAGGGGAGGTTCTAATTTTTCTCTTTTACACCCACCAAAAATAACTGCATCCCACCATCCCCCCACAACCACCACAACCACCACAACTACCACTGCCACCCCAACCTCACCACCATCAAAACCAACATGTATATATATATATATATAGAAAGAGAGAGGTTTTTTTTTGTTTAAAGCAAACCCTAGATCTGGTGGTGGAGGTAATGGTGATGAGGTGGTGATGGTAGTATTGTGATTGTGGTGGTGGAGGTGGTGGCGAGGGTGCGGCGGTGGTGGTGAAGGAAGGGTGTAATCATTTTTGGTAGTGGGGGTAGTGGGGTGTGTTTGGTTGTTTTGGAAAGGGAGTCCCGTTGAGGGAAAGTACTATGGTATCACTCAAAATTTGATTGTTCAAGCCTCAAATGACTATTATAGGGAGGGGCAAGTACTAAGTGCAAGGCACCAAAATTTGGGGCGACGATATATGAGGTGAAGGGCGACAAAAGGAGTGAAAGGAAACACTCCATTTGTCGCTACTTTTTTTTTTTTTCAAATGAGTTTGGGCGATAGAGGTAGTGAGGGGCGGTACTCCCTCCATCGCCCCCATTTTTTTTGTTTTAAAAATTATTTTTTGTTGTATGAAGGTTTATATATGTTTCAATACACCAAGTTTACTACAAAATGATGAGAGGGAAGTTGGTAATTGGGCTTTTGAGCCAAAATTTAAGCAACCCCCTCACCATTCTGGGAGCCCTAATAATACTGGTCGGAAGCTAAGATACACCTCTTAATATATTAGTATAGATTGTAACAATTCGATTCAATTTTGCAAGCGCGACACATGTTGCTCACTGAATTTATATCAAAGAAGCGCAAGCATTAAAGGTTTAATACTCTTACAATTATTATTACAATCCATTTACACCAACTTGTAGAGCTTTTACAGAAAGACCATCTTTTAGATCATCTCTACATAAGCCCTACAACTATGTGTAAGTGGAGTGTAAAAATAAAGTTGTTAGAAAGCACAACCCAAAGTATAAAATGGAGAGCATTTTTGAAATATAAAAAAAAGACGTATTAAGAGCTTTGAAAACCAGTTCAATCGCTTTTTTTAGCCAATAGTGATATTGGGAATCTTAGTAAACACTATGAGCTATCCTACACTATGAACTATCCTAATTTTTAATAATAAAATAATTTTTTTTAAAAGAATCCACCCCACCAAAAGTACACCCCACTCCTACCACAAAACATTCTCCATTTTCCACCACCGTCGCTGCCGGTACCTTTACTAATATCGACGTACCGTCGAACCCTAAACCTTCTTCTTCGAACAGACCCTTCCTTGATCCCCCCTCTCTCTAACCTCTCGATCTATCTCTCTAATGTCTTTTCATTTCAGATCTGGAAGAAACTTCAAAGCCTTTCCAACGATCTTTCTCTAACCCCCTCTCTAGCCTCTCTCTCTAACCTCCCCTTCTTTCTATGATCTCTTTCCCTCTAGCTTCCAGATCTGATTTTTTTTTTTATATCTGGAAAAAAGTTTTCACACACACACACTAACCTCTCTCTATCCCCTTCTCTCTGATCTCGCATCTCACT
>MVGT01003655.1:53989-64548 GCA_002174775.1 Macleaya cordata | reverse complement strand
TGGGGTGGGGCATATTTTTAGTGGGGTGTTAAAGTCCAAAAAAACTTAATCAGGATGGGCCGTAGTATCAAAATTTGCTATGATAGGTCATACGGTTTGCGACGATGCCCAATATCATAAATCCAATTTGACGCTGCACTAAATATTGTAAGCTGTTTTAATCCATCAGGCGATCCGGTTTTCACCGTTTCGGTTCCTCTCAAATCATCCGTTTAAATTCCTATTTTAGTAGGTGTGGTGGGTCCCACTCCCTATTTTCAAAATCAAATTCCCAACAGCTATATTCTTCTTCTTTCTCCGAACAACCCCTACACTGCGAAATCTCTCTCTCACTTTCTTCATTTCTAGGGCTTCTGTGATCGAAATTTTCTGTAAAATTGTACTTTTTAAAATCAGATCTTCAATTTCTAGGGTTTCTGTGATCGAAGTTTTCTGTAAAGTTATACGGCCAAAGAAATCTTTATATAGGGTTTCTAGCACAGAAATGGATATCCCTCAAGATCTTGACGATTATATCAAAGAATCCATCGATTATACCCTAGGTTTACCTGTATCTTCAAAAACATTGGAATTAAAGCTTCAAGCGTCTGAAGATGCCCGAAGACGTCTACAAGATCAATACTTCCTTCTACATTCTCGATTGAAGGAAAAGGACGAGATAATTGAGCGATCTAGGGTTAGTTCATTTCTAACTTCTTCTGATTTCAGTCTTTCTATTAAAATTTCTTTTGAATCCTTTGTTTTTCTTTGATATTTAGTCCGAATCGAGTATGAATGCTCAAGCACTGAAGAGGTTTATTGAGGAGAATCAGAAATTGGCACTCGAATGTGCCAATCTTCTTACTCAGTGTTCAAGATGGGAAAAGGAATGTTCACTGTACGACCACGATCGAGAGGCTTTGATGGAGTTTGGGAATGAAGCCGACGAACGGGCTAAAGAGGCCGAGATCCGTGTCGTTGAAGTTGAGAATGATTTGAGAAGACTCTCCGAAGAACTTGAATTTTACAAACATGAATGCGATATGCGCATGGTATTATTTTGATTTCAATTTCAATTTTTTATTTTTTTCCTGATTTTAATCATATTTATTTATCTATTTTACATTTCTGGGTGTTTATTAATAATGATGGCAGGTTAATGAAAGAAAGGCCACTGAAGAGTTACACTCGCTGCGGCAGAGGGTTACCGAGCTTGAACATATAAGGTATGATGGGTATCAGACTATCTGAGTCTCTTTGTACTAGCTTTGTTTGAATGTTAATCTTCTCTTCTGGTTATGCATAGAAATCGGCTAATTCTATAGTCATCATGTATGATAAACAGGTCGCGTGGATCTCATGATAATCTACTTGCTTGTAGCCAATGTTCTTCAGTGATGACAGAGAACGAAAAACCACAGCCACAAATACCAGCTAACTCGCATGTGAGTACTGAATTCAAATTGGTTTGTTTTAGAACATTTATAGGAAAAGAGCTTTGATTCTTTTAACAAAATACAAACTTGGAAGTACTAGTTACAATTAGTGATAGGTAGTGGGAGATAGTATGTTAAGTTTTAGAAAACCTTGGAAATTCAGATTGTTTTCCTTTGGGGAGTACATAAAAGGATGTTTGTGCCCTTGGTATTAGATGCTTATGCAAATGGGAAAATCACCATAACAAAGGAAATATACTATTTGTTGTTTCCACGACACCTATGCCATTAACACAGATACACTCTGGTACCCATACAAAGAAACCCAAAAGATCGATATGATGAACAATCAATACTCAGTTTACTAGTTCAGTTGACGTTCATGTCATGAACAAACAGAAGATACTTAGTTATCTAGACTTACTTCCAGAGGCTCCAATGCTATACTTGTGAAGTGCATGATGTGTTTATGAAAATCCATCTGCAAACCACATTAAATCAGTTAACTTCTTCTCTAGGGTGGAATTGGTTGTTCACTACAGGCTTATTTAGTGTTTCAAAAATGAATCTTACGTACTGTTTCCTTATTAGAATGTTGCACCTGGAATCTAACTAAATATCAGAAATTCCTAATGATACACAGTATTGGGCATCCAAGCAGAGGATTATAATGTGATCTAGGATCAAAATAAATTGATATA
This sequence comes from Macleaya cordata, assembly GCA_002174775.1. Lineage (NCBI taxonomy): Eukaryota > Viridiplantae > Streptophyta > Magnoliopsida > Ranunculales > Papaveraceae > Macleaya > Macleaya cordata. The sequence goes on along the minus strand of MVGT01003655.1, from coordinate 62,432 downwards.
CTTTTCTATTTCTATAAACCATTAAATTAGAATAAGGATGATGTCAAGTAGTTGCGTTCGTGCCAGGGTCACATAAATGATTACCTTAATTAACCTATGAAGACCTTTTAGTTGCAACTTGGTAAAAAGGGCTTGCTTCTTTAAGAAGGCTCTGTTGCAAATATAAATTCACTTTAAACAAAAGATCTCTACTGAAACAGCTTCCACCTTTCATTTTGCAGCTTCTTTTTCTATTTGTTCGAAGTCTTATATACTCTATTATCTTTCTTCTCTTTGGAATTTTCCATAAACTGTAATGGAGGTTGGAATGTTCTCTGTTGACATGGACATTTATACTTAGTACGAAGTGTGAAACACACTGACCCTCAAAAAGCTGATAAGCTAACATGTTTATGCATTTTTTCCGTTTGTTGAAAACTACTCTGGGTACTTCAGTTCATGTCAGTCATAAAACCTAATGAGAATGTACTTAGATAATTTGTTGAAAATTAAGTTTTGGTAAAAGTTTGCTGTCAAGTCACATTTGTTAAGTTAACCACTTTTCAACAGATTCCCCTTTGTTTTCCCTTGATTTTTCTTGTTCTCTCTTAGTGTTATGAAGGAATTACCAAATGGATTAAATGTATGGAAATGCTTTTTCAGAAAAAGAAAGTTTGAATGCAACTTAAAAAGTGAAAGCTGACAAATGTATATCTTTGTGACTTTGAAGGGTGATTCATCTGCATTCTGCACAAGTTTGGAAGTTCATTTGCTTGATTCAGTTATCACTTCAATAATTGACAAAGACGAAGTTTTGGCAAATGCCCACGCTTTCCTAATGGCAAATAGTGGAGTTGAATCATGTCAGGGTTTACTTAAGATGTGGGAACGGTAAGGTCTTCTTTTTTTAATTATGTTGATAATATTTTCCATCCTATTGCTTTTATCTGGGTTACTAGAAATCTCAGTGGATCTCACCTCAACGTAGTGATGCTTGGAGGTGATAACCACTAGACACAATATCTACACCATGATCACATGTTGCAGTGTTTGTAATTGTGGCAATTATTCCCAAATATTTCAACCTTAGTACTAATCAAAATTTAATTTTTGTACCAATACGACCATGGGGATATTTGTTTTACAACCTCTGTCAAGAAAAAGAAAAAAAAAAGTAACTGATAAAAGTTGGACATAATAAGCCATATGAAAATAGGATTACCATCTTTTATGACATAAAGATGATGTGTCCTTTTAAATAGTGTTCATCTATTACCAAAAAAAAGAGACCAGATTACCCATTGTGAGGTCATTAAATGTAATTTTATTTGAAAGAAGAGATAAAAGTTCAGTAAGGCACTAAGGCCTTGAACAGATGAAAACCTCAACTCACTTTATGTTTATTAGCTATGGTTCTGTACTTCTGTGTCACATCCTGATCCATTGCGTGTTGTAAGCGATGGAGTAACTGTTTCTTTGGATGAAAATTTGTTTTTGAGCACTTCAGCTTGATTCTATGCTTAAAATACCTAGTAGAGCATTTTATTAACGATACTTCCCTTGCTTGACTGTGGAATAATCTTTTCAGGTTGAGCCATTAGCTCTATAGGACAGTACCTCACATTATAACTAAAATTTGCTAAATTTATCCCACCTTACCTGTCAAAACAATAAATTAGACAAGAAATGGAAACCTCATTTTCTGCATAATTTAATTTGTGGAAATTTTTAAACTAATAGTTGCAGCTTGAGCCGATCAACTCAAAACATTATAGCATTGGCTGCTGAGATCAAAACATTGCAGAATGATAAAGAGCACTTAAGGATTAACCTTACCAGAGCTGAGGAGGAGGTAAGAATTGTTCTCGTGTTTCTTCAGGATTAATTCCACACGTCATAATCTAATGTTTTTCGTTTTATTTTTTCAGGTTAAAGTGTTGTTTGAAGAAAATACAATATTGGACGAGGAGAATAAAAGGTTGTTGAGGCAGTGCAACAAAGAAAGGAGTCATCAAGGATCAGGAGGCAAACACACCGGCAGTGCAGCAGCAAAGGTAAGAGTTAGATTAGTAGTAAAAATATATGTTCCTTTTCTTAATTAAGTATGTATTGCACTGATTTTTTCATTTTTGTTTGATTGTAAACCGTACTATGGTATTCAACCAACCACTTCCACCTAGGTTGCCACTATTTTCTGTTTCTATCGATTCCATTTCTGGTCCTTCTGTTTTCGTCAAACCTCTATTACTGAGTAATCATACAAGTTGCTTACTAAAATGCCATGCAACCCAGATTAATGGTACCTTCTAACACAAGAAAAACAAAACTAAAGGAAGAACAGATAAGGCTTGTTTTGGGCTAGATATGCATACCTCGGAAAATCTTCATCTACCATTTCTGGCTGTTCAGTGCGTGAGTTGCAAAATATACTGTTTGAAATAACAGAAACCTAAGCATAGTGGTGAAAACAAATTTTGGTTTGACAAATTGCCACCACTTATCATGGCTTCATGGGGTTTGGCATGTCATGAGATCTAACTGAACCTGTCCCTATTTAGACTGAAATCAAAGCCACATAACTGGGTTCTAATATGACTTTTAACTCAGCAAAAACAGGTTTGGCTAGTTTTCGGTTAAAGTTTTACCTGATCCATAGTGTATTATTGTGTGCGTAAGGTGAAAGCCAGAACTGGTTTATTTGGCTTTGGGTTAACAGTTAACTTGTATATATACACCAGTATAAAATGGCATGCTTTCAGGCTTATGGATTTATCTTACATGAAATGCAGGGAAAAAAGCGAAATTCAAGCCCCAAGATGAGCAGTTCGATCGAGAGGAAAATTGATTTTGGTCCTGATTCACAAAGACAGCCTCTGTCTCCTCTGCAGTACAACTCTCCCAATTCCAGAATGCATAAGAAGTAAAGAGAACTATCAAGGGAAGAAATCTCTACTGATTGCTGATTTTTTTTCTTTATGTTTTTTTCCTTGTATCAAAGATGATGTTACGTCTCTTGGTAACCAAGATCTGTAGTTTGATCGATTAGACTTTGAATTTGCATTCCTTTTAAAACCTTCATTTCCTTAGTTTGTACAAAAAACCATTTTTACTAAAGGTTCGAAAATATGGGAAGGTCTGTGATCTATCTCATTACTAGTTATGGTTAGAAAATCTTAGGAAATCTGCTTTGTTCGTTTTCATCTTTAGTTTGTCTCCAAGTAGTCCATTGATATCCAATGGCTTATTTCAAATTTCAATTTGCAATCTTTATTCACCAACAATTTTGCACTACTAAATCACAGTTGTCCACATCACATGGTAGGTAATTGTGGTCAGCAGAAGTGGTACGTTTAGCATTACTCTGATACTCAAAAGGATTTACACATCTCAAAATAGCCGTTAAAAAATCATGGAGTTGGAAGTAGGGCCTGTCGTTATTGGGTTGCTCCTGTTCATGGCCAAGAGGCCCAAGACTAAGTAACAGTAACAGTGGGCGGTCCTCCGCCAAGTAAAGATAAGTTGTGATGGTTTTTCAAGAGGCAACCCTAGTAGAGTAGGAGAGTAGGAGTGGTGGGTTCGTGATCATAACTCTGTAGTGATAGGTGCTATCTCTCTCGGGCTTATTGCCTTTCTTCTTGGTTTTCTATGGGCGACGCAAATGCTTCTGACTTAAGATCGAGCTGCAAATTTAGCCTTTTCTATAGACAACATCCCTTGGTTTCTTAAGGCGTGGTCGGCTTAATGTCAGAAGTAAGTAATTCTTCCAACATCAAGCTCTTGGATATTCCTCCCGAAACAAACTTTGCAGCAGACTATAATATGGCTAAAAGAGGAGCTTCATTCCCTTGTAATGAATGGGTTAGAGGGAGACTTACAACTCTGGGCTTGATCACATACTTATTAGGATTTGAAATTCCTGATCACATACTTATTAGGATTTGAAATTCCTGAATAATGATGTACAAATAACGATGTACGTGGATCCAGATTCTTCAAAATAATTTTTCTCAAGGATAACAAATGTGAAAAAGACTCTAAAACATCACTTTGTTTAGTGTAAATGGATGTGGACCCTACATGTGAGGAGGGCAAGCTTAACCATGACAGTAGATCCCTCCTCTTTTTTAAGGCGAATATATTAGACAATGAGGCAGAATCTTGGTACATCGTACTTTGCTTTTGTATAGTGTTCCATAGGATTTACATAGAGATGATCCAATGATTGATTTTGAATAATGATATTATGTACATCATATAGATTGTCCTCCCTGAAGATTAGCCTATTCTTAGACTTCAAACAGCATCACATGGTGGATGGCTCAATCACAATTGATTTTCAATCGGGTGATGGGGTTACAAAATTTAGATTGGACTGATTGTTGGTCAGGATGATCTAAATGGAGAGTAGAACATCCTCACCCAAAATCAATCATTATTTCCATATGGACTTAGTACATTTAAGACAATGTAGAAGGATCCTAATTGTTAGATAATACACCCATATTGTACCTTAGTCAGATGACTTTGACGTATAGAAAAAATGTGACCATGTTTATTTAAAACATTTACTTTAAATTAAAAATGACTAAATTAACTATCATTTTTAGTGGGTACTCACAGTCCACATTTATATCATCTATATGATTAGACATTTTTTTGCCGTTGATCATTTTTTTTGATTGGGTTAGAAATTAAAATGGACTAATTTTAGATGTACATCCATGAATATCATCAATTCAAGATGTGGCAAGAAAATCTGTCATAAATAAAACATAATCTAAAGCGCCTATGCATTTACAGAAAGTACAGATAAACAAATTTAATTATTTATCTGGAAACCATCAATTAATCACAGTTGTAAAGCCATTAATTCATACAACATGATCTTTTCGATAGAGTTCACATTAATTTTGAAAAACTTATATAAGAACCTTGTTAGGTTTCATTTTTTTCTTGTATCACTTGCTAGCTAATCCTCTCTCCTGTTCTCTCTCTAGATTAGTTTCTCTATCATCCAATGGAGCCTAACATCCGTGTACTTTCAACTACTGTTTTCGTCCTTGTGTTGCTTCTTCTCACCACTGGTAACTGGTTTTTCTCGCCTTAATTCCTCATCATCTATACTATTATATAAATGGAATACCCCTTCGAAGTAGTTATTTCGTTGGATGGCCTCACTTTTTATCAAATACCAAAAACTACCCTTGCATTGAATGAAAAATAATTTTGTTTTGACGTTTCAAATTTATCTAAAGAGGGTATTATTGTCAATACGTAGAGACCTCCACTGACCTACGAATTCAGTTGTTTCAGTTTTTTAAACTACTCCACTATAAATTGAGTTTTACGTTTATACCCCTTTAGTTTTATAAAATAGATTGTGTTCAAGTGTAAAAATATATTTAAATATGGGTATTTTTGTATATTTATCTTAATAAGGTAGTTACAACTAATTTTGTTTCCTAACAAATCTCCCACGTTCACAATAGTGTAACTATAGAGAATCCTAATAAAAAGGGATTCTTGATTACGGAATCACATAAAAATCTCAAAATTAAGATGAGAGGTTAACCAAAAAATAACGTATAAAGTAGAAGATGGTGGTAGAATTATACCAGTGTGAGATCAATTGTCTCTTCTTTTGGATTCCAACTCAAGTTCTCAAAGAAAAACTCGATGCTAACTCTCTATTTTTATCTACGAAGAGGTATTTCCTTTATAAATCTAGATGTTTTAGTAGATCTAATTGCTATATATTTTTTTTTTTTACGTTCTTTATAAATCAAGATGTTTTCTTTTTTATATTTGAAAACTTAATAAAAATATTTTCAAATATGCATTCACCCAAAAGTTTTTTATGTTTCTAATACTACAATTTTCTTTTTGCATATGCAGGATTAGGCTGGATATAGCATTAGAATTTCAAATACTACAAGTACAGATTGGTGAAAGAAAAATGACTAAGTTTTGGATTTAAAATAGATTCCTGAATTATGTTATTTCACCTAATTTTATTGCATTTGAAAACATTTATTTAACTTGAATATTGAAATCTTACCCATTTAGATAATATAATTTATTTATTAATTCAAACCACAAAATAATACATTTGAAAAAAATTACCGGCTAATATGCGTTATGTACGCGCATCGCGCGTGCCTTAGGGCTCGTTCTCTTAGAATGTATTTGATTATACTTGAATTCTACCAACTCGGTTTAATTATTTATGTGGAAAGAATAACATAGATTCTGTTGTTTGTTTACAATTTGAGTTCCAAATAGAATTGGAGTTCTACTCATTTAAAATCGTGTCAAATAATTGATTTTTAATATAATTCTATAAAATACGCTTCATTGGCCCCCTCAAGGTTTTTTTTACTTTTGTAGAAGTATGTGGTGGAAATGATTGTATTTCCGCTTAAAATATATATATATTTTTTTGCAATCAAATACAACCTTAAAGCAAAACTAACCATGCGACTAATTAATAATCCAACGGGTTAATGATTGAGTAATACTGCAATAGGGAGCGCAAGATATTTTTATGAGAAATGATACACCTACACCGAGCCGTACACGCGCCATACACGCGGCTGACGTGGCCGGTGAGGTGTATCGAAATATTTCCATCTGCCGTTTGTCTCGTCAGCGATGACGTGTCAGAAATTCAAAATCATCTCAAAACCCTAAACAAAACAGAAAGAACCCACTCTCACTCAAAATCGTCTCAAACCCTAAAACTAAAAAGTCCTCACAGCCGTCACCACTCCTCGGGAGTTTTCCGGCAGCTGCTCACTGTCGCAGATAGGCGCCACCACTCCGGAAGCTGCTCAACGTCAACCCTCGCCGGCATATGTCCGAGGACACGCCGGCGGACGCCTGGTACTCCCTCAAAACCATCTCAAAACCCTAAACAAAACAGATCTAACCCTGGTACTCCCTCAAAACCATCTCAAAACCGCCATAATTGCATCTAACTCTCGTGTGGGGCCTCCTCACATCTTTCCTCCACCTCCGTAAGATGTACTTATCTGAAAGTAGGTCTACATCTTTACGAATTAACACATAAATTGCATGCCTACAAACGATTCCCCTAAACTCGAATAAGTGACAACTGCATTCAAAATCATTCCTATTTTCCTGCATTGAAACCGTGAAGACCATTCTCTTTCTTCCCTCCCCAATAGTCACGTCCTCTTGTACATCATACTCTGTAACTATGAAACCATTCCTAACATCGATTACTTCACAATACATCTTTCCGGTTAACTCAGCTTGAAACTCCCGAAATTTTGCTATGGTGTAAACTCCTTGTACTTGCTTTTCCATTTCATAGTGAGTGACAAGTGGGATAGTTTTTGAGAATGACTTAAAATCTGACTCAAACTCCTTTTCCAATCTACACCTTAAAGCACATTCATATTGCTCGACAAATTGCTTGAGAGATGTTTTTGCATGGACATACCCATCGAAGAAAGCATTGATGCTTTCACTTCGTTGAGTGGTCGACATCCCCGCCCAAAAGCTCGTTTTCACGAAACATGGAACCCATCGATTTCTCTCATCATATAAGCCATTCAACCAATCATTCTCATGCAATTCAAACTTATCAATCATCTCACTCCAACGCTTTTCAAACTCTTCAGGCCATTGGGTATCATACACTACACATTTTAGAGCATAAGAAATAGAATCGTATTCTGTGCAGCTACCTAACTTTTCTGGTAACTTCTTCAATATATGCCACAAACACCACCGATGCCTAGTGTCAGGGAAAACAATTGCAATCGCATTTTTCATTGCTCTGTCTTGGTCCGTAATTATTCCTTTAGGGGCACAACCAGACATGAAGAAAAGCCAGGTGCTAAATAACCAAACGAATGTTTCTGTATCCTCACTTGAAATCAACCCACACCCAAGTAAAACAGATTGCCCATGATGATTGACCCCAAAAAAGGGGGCAAATGGCATGCCATACTTGTTAGTTAAGTATGTGGTGTCAAAAGTAACGACATCACCAAACTCCTTGAATGCTTCTCTAGTCCTACCATCTGCCCAAAAAACATTCTTCAAACAACCATCTGCATCCAAATCCATATTAAAGAAGAAACGAGTGTTTTGTTCTTGCATCCTCAAAAAATATCTTTGAATTGCAATTGCATCTCCTTCCTCAAGTTGTAGACGCCTCAAGTGATCGACATAATTTCTAGCATCTCTTTCCAAAAATGTTAACTTATCATGCCCACCTACTTCAACCACAAATGAGTTAAAATTTTTGCACATTGGGATTCCCGATCTATCATGTATGTCGAGTAGCCTTTTCACACTTGTGCTGATTTGTCGATTGCATCTATAAAATCGAGATTTGCTCGGACTTAACTCATGATTGTGATCAAGAAAAACAACGGTAACCCGCCATCTTTCATCCATGTCTAAACATCCAGTGAGCCTGACTTTGCATCCC
>MVGT01003655.1:31235-52249 GCA_002174775.1 Macleaya cordata | reverse complement strand
CAGTTGAGGAATCTGTTTGTTTAGGTGGTTAATTAGTTGATTTCAGCTTGATTTTAGTCAAACAGTAAGAAATTATATGAGAAAAGAAATGGGGAGATGAACTAGAGAGAGAAAGTGAGGGAAAGTGAAAGAGAGGGAGTACCAGGCATCCACCGGCGTGCCTTCGGACATATGCCGGCGAGGGTTGACGTTGAGCAGCTTCCGGAGTGGTGGCGCCTGTCTGCGACGGTGAGCAGCTGCCGGAAAACTCCCGAGGAGTGGTGACGGCTGTGAGGACTTTTTAGTTTTAGGGTTTGAGACGATTTTGAGTGAGAGTGGGTTCTTTCTGTTTTGTTTAGGGTTTTGAGATGATTTTGAATTTCTGACACGTCATCGCTGACGAGACAAACGACAGATGGAAATATTTCGATACACCTCACCGGCCACGTCAGCCGCGTGTATGGCGCGTGTACGGCTCGGTGTAGGTGTATCATTTCTCTATTTTTATTCTGTTTCTTTATATTCTGTTTGGATGGGAGATTTTAGGAAGAAATTTTGTGGGCATTAGGAATTTGGTGGAAATCTAATTATAAATCTAACTAGTTTTCCATCAAATTTTTGGTCCCCACAAAATTCCTACCTAAAATTCCCCTTCGAAATAGATAATTAATTTATTTCATATTATTATTCTTAAATCTCTTTTTAGTACCATCTGATGCACGATATTATGGTGATGATGGCATGGATTCATTTTGCACGTTTGGTTATATTTAAAATGATGAGTCTGGATCGGCTGTGTGTACAGGATCTTGTGGGGCCCACGTGAGGTCGATCTAAGGGCTGAGATTTTGTAGAGATGTTCTCCTCACCATGTAGATCAACTTCACCAAAAATTAGTTTATTCTAAAACTTCTAACCCCATCAAACACTGACTCTTTTTCTCATCGTTCATTTTCACCGTTAATTTACTGATTTTTGGTGAAGTTGATCTACATGGTGAGAAGAACATCTCTAAAAAATCTCAGCCCTTAGATCGACCTCACGTGGGCCCCACAAGAGCCTGTAAACACAGCCTGTATATTTAAGACTGTAAGCTGATCCAGACTCTAAAATGATTAGCTAACACATAAAAGTTTAGTGATGCATGTATTTTACGTATTAGATTTATTGTTTATTCATATATGAGGGCGGTTATTGCACCCCCTCTTAGAACACTCCCTTATAACGCCCCCTCTTGTGGGACCCACATGCAATATATTTAGAGGCTGATTTTTTTAGAGGATGTTCTTTTAGCTATGTATATTATCATATTAAAAAATCACTTCGTTCTAAAGCCTTTAACCCCTTCAAATTAACCTTTAAAACTTAGTAACTATTTCGTAACTATTTGAGGCGTCAAATAGTTACCAATTTTTAAGAAGTAATTTGAGGGGTTTAAAAGTTTTAGAAAGAGTTGATTATTGAATATGATGATATACATAGTGAAGAGAACATCCTCTAAAAAAAATCAGCCCTTGGATGCATCACATGTGGGATACACAGGAAGGGGCGTTATAAGGGGGGCGTTCTAAGAGGGGGTGCAATAACCTCCCTCTCTCTCTCTATATATATATGTATGTATGTGTACGCGGTTTAGTAAAAAAAATTCGGAGTTAAGATGCGCGTGGAATAATGGTTTATTAATGATAATTTTGTGATGATTGATTTTGCAGACGAGATTGGGGCGAAGGTGGCAGAAGCGAGTATGTGTAAGTCGGCTAGCCAACATTTCAAGGGGATATGTATAAGCGAGAGCAACTGCGTGGCTATTTGCCAAGGCGAGGGATTTACTGGTGGGGAATGCCGTGGCTTTCGCCGTCGTTGCATTTGCACTAAGCCTTGCCTTGAAGAAGTAGAAGAAGAAGGAGACCAGAACTAGAGCTAGCTACAATGAATGCTTATTACATGGTTAATTGGTTGATTTAATTTTATTGGTATAGTAGGAGGTGGTTGGAATGGTGTACCGATCTGTGATCTAATAAAGAATAAAATGTTCAATGGGAATTTTCTGCTTTGAAAATGATGGAATCTTGGTTCTGCATTATTTAATAATTCCTCTAATCATTGCTTCAAACTCATTAGTGATGATACCATATAAGTTAACTGGTGAATTAGGCAAAGGGAAATGTTGTTGGTACGTACATAAAATATTTTATGTTTAGCCCAAATATAAACTTTGCGGGGTTCACTGGAGTATAGGATTCAATGGCTGATTTTTAGTGATGATATATTCTTCTTACCATGTAGATCATCCTCACAAAAAATCAGCCACTTCTAAAACTTATAACCCCATAAAAAATTAGTTGGAAGCTTGGAAGTCATCACTGTTTATTTCTTACTGTTGATTATCAATCAACTTCCAACTAACTTTTAGTATCAATTTTCTGATTTTCCTTCACATATTTTACTTTTTAAGATTTTCAATATTTATTTGGTTTGGACAGGGCTAAAAATTGAACCGTGTGCAACCCTAAATGGAATAGAGGGAGATTGAAAGAAAAGAAAATAAAGACTGGGAGAGATCATTAGAGGTGGCAAGTTTTTTTTTTTTTTTTCGTATAATTTCTCAAAAGTAACAAATGTAAAAATCCCACTTTAAACACCACGTTGGTTAATTAGAGCTTGGTTTCCTTGCATCGTTATATTGCCATCATCGTTACACTGGCCTCTAAAACCCACACGTAGATGAACCAAGAGCTGATTTTTAATGAGGATGTTCTTCTCTGTTGATTTAATGGTAAAGTGAATCATTCAATCACCGTTGTTGAATAAGGGGATTATTTTCGGTAAGGATGATCTATATAGCAAGGAGAACACCGTCACTGACAGTCAACCTAATCTAATTAATTGATACGTCTAACCTTATCATCCATTTATATACGTTAATAGTAAATGGATGGCTCAATCACCATTGGTTTCTATCATTGAATGATGGGGTTGTAATTTTAGAGGGTGTTTGTCAACAAAGTAATAAGTAACTTTTCTACTCATATAAGTCGAAAAGTAGAAAAGCATATATAGAATGCAATTCAAATGACTTATGATAAGTTGAAAAGTTGAAAAGTTTCTCAGTTCACATGCAAATTTTTTTTTTTTTGCTTTTGACATCTAGTAGAAGTAACTTTTCCTCGAGTTATGCATTAATTCATTTTTCTTTCATCTTTCCTTTTTGCCTTTGTACCTCATGCCACCCCCACGCCACCTCACCACCACATCTACCACAACCGCCACATCACCATCAATATCACCTCACCATAGGTAGCCAAATCACCTCATCACCACCACCTTACTATTGCCATGTAACCACCACACCTAGATCATAACAACCACCTTCGACACATCATGACCACCATTGCCACGTCCCTACCACCACCATTGCCATATCATCACCACTTCCTCACCATCACCATGCACGTCATCTCCAATATTACCACGTTATCACCATGCCACATGCCATGTCATAACCACCATCGCTATATCATCACCACATTCACACCACTAATACCTAATCACCACCACCCTCGCCACCATCACTACCAACACCTTGCCACCATTGCCATGTCACACCAACTCCTCCATCACTATTGCCATGTCACCACGACCACCACTAGCTACCATCGTCGGCCACCTCACCACCATGACACTACTAGCTCACCAATATCACCATTGCTACCTCACTAGTACAGATTGTGATATTTGACTTTTATCGAGTTATATTGCCCATATTAACTTTTTTACTAACTAACTTGTAAGTTAGTATTTTACTAACCAAACTTTTCGTAACTTCTGATTTCTCAAAAGCAGAAGAGTTTCTACAAGAAGTAGAATCACTTTGATTTATGGTTGCCAGACACCTTCTTAGAATGGGTTGAGATAGGTGAGAATGATCTAAATGGTGAGCATAATATCCTCACACCTAGAATCTGCCCTTAGATCATTTCTATTTGACCTTGTACATTTAGACAATGAAAAAGGATCCTAACTCTATAGATAATACCACCCTACCTTGGCTTTTTTGAAAACTGGCTTTTTCTTGAGACGTAACCGATTAAACCGCTGAACTAGGTAATCCGTCCGAGTCTAAGGTGGCATTTTTTTTCCTTCTGAAATCTGAATCTGAGACCACCCAGGTCATCTGGATCTGAGTTTATTTTGATCTGACTTGTTTAAATTTCAGACATGTTTTTATTTTTTTTTAAACAAATTGTTATTTTCGAGTTTTAAACACATGATTGAATTAACTCGTAGAGCGTTAATCACCGAGGCCACTATAATGAACAATAAGATCTTATCCGTTAGCGTGTGCCATAGAGGGCTGCACTATCCCAAGAGTTAGTAAAAAGAAAAGAAAAGTAAAAAGAAAAAACTTGTAGAACGTCGACTTTACCAAATGTGCTGCCTTATGAATTGTTAGAAATAAACGTTTATAAAACATTGCCCTTCCTTGACCAATAAAAAAATGAGGCCACGATAAGTATTAATCCTGATGAATAATGTCTATACCATCATATGAGGTGGATGGTTATGAATGTGGCAGGCTAAATGTGGAAGAAAATCTAGCATACCTCACAGTTCATGGAGAAGCATGCATGGACTATTTATTTGGTTTAAAAACTGAAAAAAGTTTTCAGTTCGTTTTAAATTTTTGGGTTGGCATTAATTCTGTTTATCCACCATGAGGTGGATGGTCAGGATGTGGCAAGCTAAATGTGGAAGAAAATCTTGCATAAATAAAACATAATCTAAAGCACCTATGCATTTGAAGAAAGTACAAATAAATTAGTTTAATTATTTATCTGGAAACCATCAATTTCAAGGTTGTAAAGCCATTACTTCATACAACATGATCTTTTGGACAGAGTTCACATTAATTTTGAAAAGCCTATATAAGGACCTATGAGGTTTCATGTTTTTCTTGTATCACTTGCTAGCTAATTGTTTTAGTTGGATAGTAACTGATAATCCTCTCTCTCTAGATTAGTTTCTCTCTCATCCAATGGAGCGTAACATCCGTGTATTTTCAACTACTGTTTTCGTCCTTGTGTTGCTTCTTCTTACCACTGGTAAGTAAATTAATATAGCTTTTGTGTGGGTTAAAATGTTTAAGGGAAAAATAGGGCTATATATCTTTATTTTCTTTTCTATTTTTTAATTAGATCTTATTATTTTTCAAGATAACGAAAAATTAATTATATAGTAGGAATAGTTAATTAATTAATGATTAATTTTGTAGAAGAAATGGGGCAGAAGGTGGCGGAAGCGAGGGAGTGTCACGCAGCGAGCGAACGGTTCCATGGCATATGTGTAAGTGGGAGCAACTGTGCTGCTGTTTGCGAAACCGAGGGATTTACTGGTGGGGAATGCCGTGGATTTCGCCGTCGCTGCATATGCACTAAGGAATGCCTTGAACAAGAAGATCAAGGAGAACAGAACTAGATCGAACTAGCTAGAAAGAATGCATGCATGCTTGCATTGTTCGTTGATTTTTATTGGTTGTGTCCATCCATGATCTAATTAAGATTAATAAAGTGTTTGATGCAAATCTAAGTGAATATTGCATTTTTGTTTTTTGAGCATGAACGGAAAATATATAGATAAAAAAGGATCAAGTACAAAAATACAGAAAGATGTACAAAAACTATACAAAGAGATTGTCCCAATAAAAAATACATACATCTAGCTGGACTTTGAAGTCCCTGTAAGTGTTAGAAACCCAAAAATGCAAGAGGGACTTAATCTCGTTGCTTAAGTTATGTGATGATCGTGATTTTCCTTCGAAAATTCGTCGATTTCGTTCATTCCAGATGCTCCAAGAGACCGCCGCGGGAATGAAGTTCCAGAAAGTCTTCCCAATATCAGAGAGTCCCTTGCCATACCAACCCTGTATGAAATCAGCAAAGTGTTGAGGGAAAGGCCAGCACCAGCCTGACCTGGGAAGGATCTCAGACCATATGTCACGAGTGTAATTGCAATGCAATAGTAGGTGCCCGGTATTTTCTTCGGCCTTTAGGCACAAGTAACACGCATTAGCCATATGATGCCCTCGTTTTTTCAAATTGTCAAGTGTCATGATTTTGTTTAGATACGCAGTCCACAAAAAGAAACTGATCTTTGTTGGTATGTTGTGTTTCCAAATGATTTGTTTTGGGAAATCGCCAGTCGTTGCAGACGTAAGATGCTCATAAGCTGATTTTACTGTGAACATTCCTGATTTTGTTAAAGGCCACTTGATGATGTCCGGAGCAGGGTCCAAAGCAGGAGGGGACGACCCTATTAGTTGTAAAAGAGTTGGCAGCTGTTGAAATTCTGATGCTCTTAGTTCTCTGCGGAAAGTGAGATGCCAATCATTCCCCGTTGCGGTTTGGATGATAAGGTCCGTTATGCAACCATCTTTTGCAGTGGAGATTTTGAACAATAACGGGCAGATTTCTTTGAGAGGTTTGTGGCCTGTCCATGAATCGTGCCAAAACGATATTGTGGAGCCTGAGTGTATGATGAGTGTTGCCAAAGCTCGGGTTGACGTGCAGCAATTTGTGATTTGGCGCCAGCATGACCGTCCATAAGTCATTTTCACTTGTTCAGGGGCCCAGATTGATGGATTTGGGCCATATTTCTCCTCAAGTACAAGGAACCATAATTGGTTCTTCTCGGTTGCGAATCTCCAACCCCACTTTGCTAGGAGGGCTACATTCATAGCCTGTAGTTGTTTGATTCCCAGACCCCCCATTTCCATTGGCATGCAAATGTCGCTCCACTTTACCAAATGATAACCAGAGTTCCCCCCTTTTTTAGACCATAGGAAATCTCTCATTAATTTTTCCAGCCGATCAGTGATCTGCTTTGGGGCCCTGAAAAGAGACAAAAAATAAATGGGTAAGTTGGCTAGAATACTCTTGATAAGAGTAATGCGACCTCCCTTTGAGAGACATTTGTGTTTCCATTGATCAAGCTTCCTCTCAAAGCGTTCGATAATGGGGTCCCATATTGATTTGGAGCGGGAAAGAGCTCCTAAAGGGAGGCCCAGGTATGTGAAGGGGATGTTGTCAACGCCACAACCCAGTCTGTCTGCCCATTCTTGTAGTTCAACGACCTGACCGATTCTAATTAGTTTGGTTTTAGCGAAGTTGATTCTAAGCCCTGAAACAACTTCAAACGTTTTCAATAAACTAAGAAGATTATATAGCTCTTGCCAATTTGCATTAATGAAAAACATTGAATCGTCAGCATAATGGAGATGAGAAATTACTAGACCATTGTCTTTAACTGAAAAACCATTGAACTTACCCAAACTTGCAGCATTGTCCAAAAATCTAGAGAAACCATCCATTGCGATGTCAAACAGTAAAGGAGAGAGTGGATCACCTTGTCGGAGACCCCTTGTACTCCAAAAGTGTCCAAAAGAAGAACCATTGATTAAGATCGAGAAAGAGGCTGTCCCAAAGCAGAATTCCATCCACTTGATCCATTTGAGGCCGAATCCCATTCGAGACAAAATAGATTTAAGATAGACCCAATTGATTCGATCAAAAGCTTTTTCCATATCTACCTTGCAAATGATACCTGGATTATTTGATCTTATTCTAGAGTCTACAAGCTCATTGGCGATTAATATACCATCAAAAATTTGTCTATCTTTAAGAAAAGCTGTTTGTTGTGGGCTAATCAATTTGGGCATTACTACCTTGAGTCTATTGGCTAGAATTTTTGAGATCACCTTGTATGTACTAGTTAGCAAGCTTATTGGTCTGAAGTCCTTGATAGATTCCGTTTGATTAAGCTTTGGAACAAGAGATATAAATGTTGAATTATGCCTCTTGTCTATACAGTTTGAAAAATAAAATTCATCGATAAATTTCATGAAATCCTTACTTATGAAGTGCCAACATCTTGTGAAGAACACTATAGGATACCCGTCTGGGCCTGGGGCTTTCTCAGCGCCTAGCCCTTTCAGAGCGGCAAGTACTTCAGCCTCCGTAAATCGTTCCTCAAGATGAGAAGATTCCTGGATAGAGAGACGATCAAAATTTATTCCATCAATAAATGGTCTTTGCTTGAAATTTTCTGTAAATAATGAGGAATAGAAATTTGTGATATGTTCAATGATAACATCCCTATTTGATGTGAATTCGTCCCCAATGAGTAGTTGATGGATACGATTGGATCGTCTTCTAGAAGAGGCCGTTTTGTGAAAGAAATGGGTATTTTTATCCCCGACTGCCAACCAGTTGACCCTTGATTTTTGATTCCATTTCTTTTCCTTCATACATTCTAGCTTTTCGAGTTCGATGTTAAGGGTGGCCCTTTCTGCTCGTTGGGCTGTTGAGAGTGGGGAGTCTTCACTGAGTCTATCCAGATTGACGATGGCTAATAAGGTATCCTTGATTTTTTATTCAAGTTTACCAAAATCTGATTTTAGCCATTCTCTGATTTTATCTTTAAGAATTTTTAATTTTTGCCAAAGAATCATACTTGGGCTGCCTGCCACTATTATAGACTCCCACCAGTCTTTGAGTTTTTCTTGGAAGCCATTAACATCAAACCACATAACTTCGAAACGAAAAGGGGGGGGACCCCATGATGAATCGTTAGTGTCTAGGAGTATAGGTATGTGGTCTGATGTTGGACGGGGTTGAGCTAATTGAGTCGAAAAAGGATAATGAGTTTCAAAGTCAGGAGACATTAAAAACCTATCCAACCTACTCATTGCAGGTTGGACTTGGCCATTCGACCAAGTGAACTTTGCTCCAGTGAGAGGTAAATCAATAAGAGAGCATGTAGTGATGAAGGATGAAAACTCCCTCATACTTCTAGTGATTCGACTGCCCCCTCGTTTTTCATTTTGATGCCTAATTACATTAAAATCACCACCTAAAATCCATGGTCCAAAGATGTGTCTATTTAGATTAGTTAGTTCCTCCCAGAATTGAGGCCTTTGTCTCGCTCTAGTTGGACTGTAGACCCCTGTTGTGAACCATGAGAATCAGTCCTCTTTGCTAGTGCACTCAACTGTGAGGGTGAAGTCCCCGTCTAGAGCTATACCACAATCAATGGTATCCAGATTCCATAAAATGAGAATTCCTCCTGAGAGTCCAATGGAGGGAAGGTCTGCCCATCCATAATTTGTAGATCCACTGATTTCGATGATATCTCTATGGTGACATTCAGCCATTTTGGTTTCTTGAAGAATAATTATGTCGGCTTTTGCGTACCTGATTAGCCTCCTAACTGCTGATCTTTTCCTCTCTGAACAGAGGCCCCAAACATTCCATGATAGAATTTTGGGATTCATTGATTAAGAGTTCGCCCGTTACCTCGAGAAGGCCTTGTGGTTCTGGCCGTAAGAGAAAGTGCTTCTGTCGGCGTTACGTCCAACCTCCTAGATTCCCTGCTTAGCTTTGAGGAAATCAATGGTTGCTGCCTACTGAAGCCCGGTGGAGATTGACAGGAGCTTGTATCCGATACCACTTCCTCCAATTGTACATCTTGCTCTGAGGTTGCTGGAGGGGCATTAATTGATGTACTTTTCATGTGTTCGTTACCTTCAAACATCACAGCCATATCCTGCAAGTAATCGTCAGAGTAATTTTCATAGTGGGTAGGGGTGGGTGACCTTTTACCTGGTGTATAGGTCTCAGAATCTGAGGCTGATTCATTTTGGAGTTCATCTTCCTCAAGCAATAGACTCTTTGAGCACTTAAAAGAATCAATTTCTTTCCTTTGTTCTTGAGGGTAATTTTGCTTATCTACCGGACCATCAATTGATAAGATGCTTGTTATGATCGAGTGGGATAAATTATGATCTAGGTTAAAGGATATACCTGTTTCCTGGCCTAATTTAAGCAGTCGATTAGTTTCCTGGTTTAGCCACAAAATTTGATTACCAGATAATTGAAACCTCATTCTGAAGTGTTGCTCGTTTGCTGTAGTCTTGTGTAGCAGTTGTGGTTGAACTGATCTGCTGAGGGCATTTTGTTGCATAGTGGATGGACGCGAGATCTGCTCTTGGGGTGGGCGGCAGAGAGGGGGGTGCCAAGGGGTGGGGAGAGGATTGGGGATCGGCTGTGGTGGGTTTAAGGTTCTGTGTATTTGGGAGTAGGGTTTGAAAGTGCGAAAATTGCCTAGTGAAATATGGTGGATTTGGGGGTTGATTTGGTTCATTGGAGAATTTGTGGTGGGCGGGCTGGTTTGTGGGACCCTGGATGGGATTAGAGTGCTTGCAGGGATCGAATCTGCCGTGTATGGATCTGTCTCTGGGACTCTCATAATAAATGGGCCTGTATTCATCAAAGTGGAACTGGCTGGAAGTTAGCTTCATTTTGAGTTTGCGACTGATGTAATGGGTCAGATTGTACTTGAGCTTGTGACTGGTGAGGTGAGTAGCTTTGTCTTGAGGCTGCGATTTAGACGAAGACGAGTGTGTGGTCTGCTGAACCATCTTTTTGGGAACCCACTTCCTTTGTGGTCTTGTTTTGCTTTTGTTTGTGGTTCCCGATGGGCGACAATGGCTTTGATAGTTACGTTGTGAACAGTTGTAGGCACTATAGGACCCACGTGAATTCTGACAGGTAGCTTTTAATGTTTGTTTCCGTTGTCGATAACGGTCATATCTCTGTCGGATACGTTTTGTCCTTTTCGGGTTTGGGTTCGCACCAAAATCCGATTTCCTTTTTCCCACCGATGAGGTGTTGCTACCGGCAGAACCAGAACCGTCATCATCTCTGGCAGTGGGAATACTCATCCGTTGACGATTCCAGAATGGATCCAGCGGTTGCTTGAAGTCTACTTGTACTGCCACACCGAAATAGCCTTCGTGTGAATTCAGATCAATCCAGCGTGGGATTGTATTCAGACCCTTTGTGTTCTTCACACCCACTCGAATGGCTGAAAGATCTTCAAGATATTTTGTCTCATAAGAGATATAAGTTAGCTCACCACAAAAGGCAGCCAGTTGGTTGATGAGGCAGCATGACCAGAAAGTAACTGGAACCCCATAGAATGCGATACGATAGTAGGGGTGATCGGCAGGTTGTTCATGCTTCAGAGCATTCGGCGTCCATTTTTTGATTGAGATCTGAGAGTCCTTGAAATTGATTGAAGGAGTTGCCTCAATTGTAATTTTTAATTGTTCTGAAGTTGGAAATATTATTGCACTAAAATCATCAAGGGGTAGGAGGTCAAAAGCTTCAGATGCATTTAAGGATTTCGAGATCGCCTCCCCTGCTTCTTCCCATGGGTATATGATTTGTGGAGAAAGGCAAAGATAGGCATCCTTCCATATTGATCGATCATTAGACGTTGTAGATGGTTCAGGTGCTGGCCGAATCGAGATCGAGAGTTTGGGGAAAGCCATCATTTTGGTGATGGTTAAGTTAACTGCAGCATGGTCACATGGGTATGTTACTGTGGGTCGAGGCTTTGTGGTCCCTGCATGTTGTTTGGGAGGTGGTGGATTTGGTTGTGGTCGAGGATTAGTGGTTTTGGGAGTGGGTTGTTGGTGGAGAGGTACAGAGTTGTTCGATCTTAGGGAATTCAGTGCTAATGCTAATTTTGTCCAGCCCTCGCAATAGTCTCCGGGAGGGATAAAGAAGGTGCAGAGAATTCCTTTACCGTCGAGGCGTGAGAGGATCATATGAAGGTAAGAACCCCTGGAGTTTTGCTGTTGTTGGATGGTGCACCAAGCTGGATTGTCCGTGAATTTCCATAAACCTTTTCCCTCCGGCCCGCTCTTCACTGCTTCCGTTAGCGCGGATTCTAGACCCGCTGCTATTGTATTTGTGAGGGCTCCAAATGACCTACGTTTTTTACTGGATTCAGTGAAGATGATGACATTTCGTGACCTGTAGTTTTCTATGTGGAACGAGAAACTTTTTCTATCTATGATAACGAAGGCATTTACAGGTGGGGAGTCAGTATTCGATGGATGTACCATGATTCAGTATTGTTCTTGCATATTGCATTATTCTATGGGTTAATTTAACTTAGAATAAATCGTCATCATTTGGACTTACCCCTCGCAGATTCTCTAATTAATTTATCCCCTCAAAGATTCCTTAATTATCTTACCCCTCAAATTTATAGTTTCCGTGATTTTGTTGTTTGAAGGCACACATACGCATCAGACACTCTCATTCTTGACGAAAATATCTCTCACACTCCACTCACGTGACTCACTTAAAGTCCCAAATTTAAAACCACCCTCTTTCGTTTAGAAAAACATTAAACTACTCAATATATCTTTAAACCTAAAACCACCATCAACTCAAAACCACCATCTCCACCCAAATCCATACCATCATCAGTTCCTTTTGAAGGTTCGTTAATGGCGGATCGCCTTCTTCGTCCATTCTCTCTCCACTAATGATCAAGGCTATGCGTTTAATCTCAGCCATCTGATGTAAAATTGTAAGATGGCAGTCATGATTGCCATTGTTGAAGAAGATAATGATGATCAAGGCTATGAGTTTAATCTCAGTCATCTGATCTAAAATTGTCTGATATGGCAGCCCTCGTTGCCATTGTTTAAGAGGATGATGATGATCAAGGGTATAAGTTTAATCTCAGCCATCTGATCTAAAATTGTAAGATGGCAGCTATGGTTGCCATTGTTGAAGATGATAATGATGATCAGGCTATGAGTTTAATCTCAGCAATCTAATCTAAAATTGTAAGATGGCAACCATGGTTATCATTGTTGAAGATGATGATGATGATCAAGATTATTAGTTTAATCCCAACCACAGATCTAAAAATTGTAAGTTAACAGCCATAGCTGCCATTGTTAAAGAAGAAGATTATAATGATCATGGAGATGACTTTAATCTCAGCCATTTGATCTGAAATTGTAAGATGAACCATAGGATTACGTCAACAAAGTGTAGAAAGTTATGTAAAGGAAATTAGAGTACAAAAACAATAGGTACTTTAAGTGCTGCATGTGATGGGCATTTTCGTCTAAAAATAGACCATGTGAAATGCATGTGTGCCTTTGGATGGTAAATTACGGAAACCGTAAGTTTGAGCGGGTAATTTAAATACACGATTAATCTTTGAAGGGGATAAGTCCAAATAGCGATTTATGTAGAGGGGGTAAGTTAAATTAACCCTTATTTTATATATGCATCTTACTACATGTTCCTTTTTTGGGAATTTTTGGTTTTGATCAAATTGTCCAAGCTAATCCTCAACACTCGAGTGTTTATCTAAAGACACAATAACCGAGATAAAGTCCTATTGGAGGATGACTCCTTTGCCCAATGAGGTAGTATTTAAATATGGTGAGGCATATTTCAACACATTTTTGTAGTGCCCACATGGTAATGATTGAATGGTTAATTTTGAGTGAAGATGTTCTCCTCACTATATGTAGATCATGCATATCTAGAAATCAGTCCGTTCTATAAGTTTTAACCCCATGAAATGTTTATTGGAAACCAATGGACTAAGAAAATCCCTATAATTTGCAAATTTTTATAGGTTAGTTTGAGGGTGCGTGTTAAAAAATTTTAGAATAAGTTGACATGATAAGGAGAACATCCCACAAAAAGTCATTCCTTGTGCATGGGTCTTGCAAAAAGTGTGGTGCAAGAGTGTCGTATTAAAGTATGTTGCAATATCCCTCCTCTTTAAATGTATTCCTAGCTTCATTAAGACTTAAGACTTTATTGGCTTTATTACACTTTGAATGTAGAGGTGCGAGCATTTGAATGTCATCTCGTTATATACGTCTTTGGGGGGTTAAGTACCACAATAAAGTTTTTTGACTGACCCTTTTATAAAACTGGTGCCAGATACTTATGTAGTAGGATAGGACCCACCACTTTTTCTCTCCCAAAAGTGTTAAGAGGGGGTTCCAACTTATGTGGCAGTGGGACCCACCATACGACATAAGCTTCAGCAATTTATTTTGTAAAAGTGTCGGTAAAAAAGCAGCACTCTAAGAGGGTGTTTGACAACCATAAGTCAAAGTGCTTATGCTTCTCATAGAAGCGCTTCTACTTTTAAGAAGTCAAGTTAGGAGAAGTTTGTATGGCAAAGTACTAACTTATAAGTAAATAAGTTAGTAGTTTGTTAGAGACCATTAATTATTTAAGAGAGAAAAATACAAACTTAATGCGCAACTCGAAGTAACTTCTCACAAGTCAAAAGCAAAAAAAAATTTGCAAACTTTTCTACGTTATATAATTTATTTTATTTTTGCATTCCGTATACGCTTTTTAACTTTTTGACTTATGTAAATAGAAAAGTTACTTATTATTGTGTTGCCAAACACCCTCTAAATAGTATGGCTACACTTACCCCATTTTTTAATCGCAAAATTTGGAGGATATATAACCCCTTTTTTACCACTTACATAGAGGACTACTTGTTTTGGTTTTGTATAGGTAGGTCATCGATTTCTGTGCATGATAAGTGTGGTACTTGTGTTTTTTTTCCCTAAATTTTTAGTGCATGTCTTTTGTATGTGTATGTTATAAAATACCTAAACCGTCTTTCTTTATTAAAAAGTGTACACTATTAACTATTTTGGTCCAACAAAGATAAAGTTGAACTATAACTTCTCACTGTCGTGTCTGGCATTTCTCCTTTATATACTCGTAGCGATTTCTTTATGCTTCTCATATAGTTATTATATGCGCGACGAGCCCCTGGCTACACGCGCTACTCGTATGTGAGTTGATTATCTTCCTAATAAACTCACATTGCCCCCTCCCCCTCCCCTCTTTCCACACTAGTGCATGTGAGTTGGTAAATTATACGGTGTGTTTTAGTTAACCCCGTCACAAATTCACTTTGCCCTCTCAGTTGCGCGTGTAAGTCGACAAATTATGCAGCATGTTGTTTGGTTAACCCATTCACAATAAATTATGTGTCGTGTTATTTGACAAATTTTGTGGCGTGCGTGAGTTGGCAATCCACAACAAATCCACTTTGCCCCCTTGTTAGCTGGTAAACTTTGTGGCGTATAATTTAGTTAACCCCCTATTAAGTCCACTTGGAGAAGACCCCATAATGTGATCTAAACGATGAGGAAATCTTAGGCCTACTTGGAGACGTCTCATGGGCTAATGTGATTTGAAGTGATGAGGAGATGATTGACACAAAAAATTAACCCCCAGATCAACTCTATGTAGCACTCATTGTTTGGTGTAAATTGATTATAATTATTATAGAAATAAGCTAGGTTGTAGGATGTGGTTGGTATTAAGAAAAATAAGTTGGGCGTAATAAGAATAAAAAAGGGCATGTTAGAACTTTAAGCCAATACTATTTGTGTATTGTAGCAACAACAAATACTACAAGTGTCAATCTATGAGAGAGGCTCAATTGAGGCACACTATTCACCTGTTGAAGCCTTTTATATATAACTACCCCTACCCCAAAACACGTGCAAGTGGGTTAACTTTCTCCCAATAAACTTACTTTGTCTTTCAAACGCTACGTTCGTGTGACTTGAGAAATTATACGGCTCGTTAATTGATTATTAATCCCTTTACAAACTCACCTTGCCCTCTAACACGTGTTACAACTTAGTGGATTATCCGGCGCGTTATTTGGTTAACTCCTTTTTAAACCTATCCTACACAAACCTCTTAATTTTTCTCCATTAACATTGCACTTATACATTTTTGAAGCAATCATGTGGGACCCACATGATGTGAATATAATTTTTACAAAAAATTATCTTTTGGATCATATCTGAGGGGGTCCTAGATCAAGTGTTAGCGTGATGTATAAATAATATAAGTGGCAACCAAAGGTCAGTGGTAGGGTGAAAATAATGAAACCAAAAAAAATGCAACGTAGTTACTCTGTAGCAACATTAGGAGAAAGTTGCGTTATTTTTATACAAAAAGTCTAATTTACCCTTTGTTAATTTCGTACAATTACCTAATAATATGTCAATTTTTAATTACGAAAAGTTCTAAAATAAATAATATTTTTTGTAGTTTCTCAAAAGAGTGGTGATATCCCACATCCTCTAATACACTGGGGGATATCTTGTACTAAGGGATGCACTCAATTTGTTAAAATGCATTTTGGGGCATCCTCTCAATAAACTAGGGGATATCCTAGCCTATTTTTAACAAAACAATAATTTTTTAAACATTTTAAAGAATTAAAAAAAAAAAAAAATCTTAAGCTTCTTCCACCGACATGCCCACCATGACATCCATCATCACCTCTAATAACCCAAATCTCACCACCACAGACAGAGAGGGAGATAGAGAGAAAGAAAGAGAAAAAGATAAGAAATAATGCATTTTGGGGGATCCACTATGACATCCACCATCACCATATCATCAGTACCACCAGTTGCCACCTCATCAATACAACCACCTTGCCACTATCACTACGTCAACACCACCTCCTCGATCAGCTTTGCCATGTCACCACGACCACCACCCCACCATCACTAGCTACCACCACCGGCCACCATACCACCATGACACTACCAGCTCATCAATATCACCATTGCCACTTCACTACTACCAGATTGTGATATTTGACTTTTATTGAGTTATATTGCACATATTGACTTTATTATTTACTACCTTACAATAAGTTATTATTTTACCAACCAAACTTCTCCTAACTTATGATTTCTCAAAAGCAGAAGAGTTACAACTTCTCGTTGATTTATGGTTGCCAAATATGCACCCTCTTAGAATGGGTTGATGTAAGTGAGAATGATCTAAATGGTTAGCATAATATCCTCACCCAGAATCTCTTAGATCATTTCTAATTGACCCTGTACATTTAAGACAACGAAAAAGGATCCAAACTCTATAGATAATACCACCCTACAGTGTTTTAGATAGTGACCTTGGTTTTTTTGAAAACTGGCTTTTTCGTGAGACCTAGTCAGTTAAACCGCTGAACTAGGTTATTTGTCCGAGTCTAAGTGACCGATCGATTTAATTTCAGACATGTTTTTTGTTTTCAAAATTGTTATTTTCGAGTTTTGAACACATGATCAATTAACTTGTAGAGCGTTAATCACCGAGGCCACTCCAATTAACAATAAAATCTTATCCGTTAGTGTGTGCTATGGAGGGCTGCACTATCCCAACAATTAGTCGGTACTCTACGAAGCCCAAACAACCCAATTATCTAAAAGAAAAAAAAAACTTGTAGGACGTCGACTTTACCATATATGCTGCCTTATGTGGTTTTAATGAATTGTTACAAATAAACCTTAATAAAACATTACCTTTCCTTGACCAATAGAAAAATGTGGCCAGGATAAGTATTAATCCTGATGATGAATGTCTATACCGTCATGAGGTGGATGGTTATGAATGCGGCAGGCTAAATGTGGAAGAAAATCTAGCTAGCATACCTTACAGTTCATGGAGAAGCATGCATGGACTATTAACTTGGTTTAAAAACTGAAAAAACTTTTCAGTTCATTTTAAATTTTTGGATTAGCATTAATCATGTTTATCCACCATGAGGTGGATGGTCAGGATGTGGCAGGCTAAATGTGGAAGAAAATCTTGCATAAATAGAACGTAATCCAAAGCGCCTATGCATTTGAAGAAAGTACAGATGAACAAATTTAATTATACACCATCAATTTCACGGTTGTAAAGCCATTAATTCATACAACATGATCTTTTGGACAGAGTTCGCATTAATTTTGAAAAGCCTATATAAGGACCTTGTTAGTTTTCATTTTTTCTTGTATCACTTGCTAGCTAATTGTTTTAGTTGGATAGTAACTGATAATCCTCTCTCCTGTTCTCTCTCTCTCTCTCTCTAGGTTAGCTTCTCTCTCATCCAATGGAGCGTAGCATCCGCGCATTTTCAAGTACTGTTTTCGTCCTTGTGTTGCTTCTTCTCACCACTGGTACGTACTTGATTAGTTTTTCTCTTCTTTTCATCTTTGTCTTAAACCAAAAATTAGGATTTATTTATTTTTATTCTTAATCTCTTGTTCACGATCTTCAGTAAACAATGGCATGGATACGCATACATCATTATTTATATATCGTTATTCATACATTACTTGTAGGGCCTAATATAAGTTGATCTAAAGAATAATATTGGGTACATATTATTCAATTTAGGATTGATTTCACTCATAGGTTGTTTGGATGGAGAATTTTAAGTACGGATTTTGTGGGGACCAGTGATTTGGTGGAAAACTAGTTAGAAATCATGTTATAAATCTAACTAGTTTTCAATCAAATCCCTGGTCCCACAAAATCCCCACTTAATTAAAATTCTCACATCCAAACAAACCATCAATGAATGATGGGGTTATTTTTTTGATCGGAAAAGAATCATATATAAAAAATGGAATAAAAGTACAGCTGGAGAAAAAAAAAAAAAAAACCCAACTAGGATGACAACCCCTAAGTTAGAGATATCAAAGGACTGAAGAGACCAGTCAAGAAAAAATGGAGTCCCATGAATAGATTAGTTGGCTCAAATCATAACGAAAATCAGCAAAAGCTACAGACCCCCAAAACTTAAGGAGTGACTTGATTTCAACGCTCACTTGGAAGCTAGAAAGCTCTTTGTTGTTGAATGCCCTTCGGTTTCTCTCTAACCATATAGACCAAAAGAGGGCTGGTGGGATAAAAGACCAAATGTCTTTCCCCGGGCCAAATGATGGGGTTATAAGTTTCATACTAGATTGATTTTTTATAAAGATTATCTCTTTACGATGGGGAGAATATCATAACTACTTAGAATCATCCCTTGAATCATATCAATACATGTGTGAATTAATATAGGTTTTGTGTGCATATAAATTCCACATATATAGCCCAAATTTTATAAAATTGTCTGTTGCATGGGTTCGCAAATCTAACAATGCAAACACAAATGAGAAAACCAAAAGGGTTAAAATGTTTGAGGGAAAAATATGGCTATATATCTTTCTTTTCTTTTTTTATTTATTTATTAAATCTTATTATTTTTTCAAGAAAAAGAAAAATTAATTATATAGTAGGAATAGTTAATTAATTAATGATTAATTTTATAGAAGAGATAGGGTGGAAGGTTGCGGAAGCGAGGGAGTGTCATGCAGCAAGCGAACGGTTCCATGGGATATGTGTAAGTGGGAGCAACTGTGCTGCTGTTTGCCAAACCGAGGGATTTACTGGTGGGGAATGCCGTGGATTTCGTCGTCGCTGCATATGCACTAAGGAATGCCTTGAACAAGAAGATCAAGGAGACCAGAACTAGAACTAGCTAGGTAGAAAGAATAAATGCATGCATGCTTGCATTGTTCGTTGATTTTTATTTGTGTCTATCCATGATCTAATTAAGATTAATAAAGTGTTCAATGCAAATCTAAGTAAATATTGCATTATTTTATGGGTTCATTTAACTTACCCTCTTAAAAAAATCATCATTTGGACTTACCCCTCAAAGATTCTTTAATTAACTTAACCCCTCAAAGATTCCTAATTAACAAACCCCCTCAAACTCATGATTTCCATGATTTTGCCGTTTGAAGGCACACATGCGCGTCAAACACTCCCATTCTTGACGAAAATACCCCACACACTTAAAGACCCAAATTTAAAACCACCCTCTATCGATTGGAAAACCATTAAACCACTCAATATATCTTTAAACCTAAAACTACTATCAACCCAAAATCACTATCTCCACCCAAATCCATACCATCATCAATAATTGTTCCTTTTGAAGGTTCGTTAATGAGAGATTGCCTTCTTTGTCTATTCTCTCTCCAGTAATGATCAAGGTTATGAGTTTAATCTCATCCATCTAATTTAAAATTGTAAGATGGCAGCCATGACTACCATTGTTGAAGAAGATGATGATGATCAAAGCTATGAGTTTAATCTCAGCCATTTGATCGAAAATTATCAGATATGACAGCCATGGTTGCCATTGTTGAAGAAGATGATGATGGTCAAGGCTATGAGTTTAATCTCAGCCATCTGATCCAAAATTATAAGATGGCAGCCATGGTTGCCATTGTGGAAGAAGATAATGATGATGATCAAAGATATGAATTTAGCCTTAGCTATCTAATCTAAAATTGTAAGATAGCAACCATGGTTGCCATTGTTGAAGATGATGATGATGATCAAGACTATTAGTTTAATCTCAGCCACGGATCTAAAAATTGTAAGTTAGCAACCATAGCTTCTATTATTGAAGAAGAAGATGATGATGATTATGGAGATAACTTTAATCTCAGCCATTTGATTTAAAATTATAAGATGGCAGTCATGACTGCCATTGTTGAAGAATATGATGATGATCAAAGCTACGAGTTTAATCTCAGCCATCTGATCTAAAATTATCAGATATGGCAGCCATGGTTGTCATTGTTGAAGAAGATGATGATGATCAAGGCTATGAGTTTAATCTCAGCCATCTGATCTAAAATTGTAAGATGGCAACCATGGTTACTATTGTGGAAGAAGATGATGATGATCAAGGCTATGAGTTTAATCTCAACTATCTAATCTAAAATTGTAAGATGGCAACTGTAGTGGCTAAAATTCATTCTTTGGCCCAATGGTCCATTGACCGAACGGGTTGTACAGTTTATCAGGCCCAGAAGCCCATTTGCCCTAGGTCAACCTCTAGGGTCCACACTCCAAAAGCAGATAAGGATTGACTGGTTCGAACTGGGAGCTCAGTCCACGCAGGACTCCCTAAACCGTCACCATATCCTCCGTGATATTTTGACTAGTTCAAACAAGGAGCTCAGTCTTCACGGGATTCTTCAAATCCCCAAAATATCTTGCTGAGATAGGGGAAGATATCCCAAGGATCAAGGCAACTGAATTGGATTCCCTTCCTATAAAGGAGAAGAGGAACGGAGGGAAGAAGGACGGACTTCTACTGACTCTAAAAAGAAAACTCTCTGCAACTCGAAGAGCACTCACGAACTGTCGCACAGCCAATCTCCTCTGGAGGGATTACATCATCAAGTAGGAGACTCAACGACTAAGGTCTCATCTCCTACCACCCTCAGCCACGATCTACCAGAATAGGTGATA
>MVGT01003655.1:0-16515 GCA_002174775.1 Macleaya cordata | reverse complement strand
AAAATTCTAGCAGTTCAATTCAAAAAAGGAGGCAATAAAGTCATCATCATCAAAGGAAATTAGAGTCCAAATTCGGAGGTGAAGATGAGGCTAGGTTTTAAACGGAATTTATAATTTCATATGCAACTATTTATTGCATAATGAATGATATTATGGGACATAATAAGTTACATATGATTCCATGTGCAACAATCTATTGCATAAAGAATGCTATTATGAGATAGAATAAGTGGCATATGAGATATCTGGTTTAGATAGTGGTCGAGCTCGAGGTCTTCATTTCTGGTGTTGGAGTGGAGGGGTTAGAGAGAGCAAGAGAAGAGAAGACAATGGGGCGGGTCGGGTGACACCAGTGTGGTATTGGGTACTAACCTAAAGGTGGGGGTATACAGGAGCATAATCAAAAAAAATAAGAGGACCAGCCTTTTTACTCAATTATTTTGGGTGGCTCCTATTTTCTTTAGTTTTTCCGTGGAATTATAAGCTCCTTTCCCCTACATTATTCCCAACTTAATTACCAGAAAACACTCTTTCAAATCAAAAGCCACTCTTTACTTTATATCTTTTGATGACCAAATTCATATTAGTTCCATATATCTTTCTCATACCTTTTAAAAGTCGAATGTCCTGTTCTTTGGAAAATATTTAATTATTATTGAATTTCAATCGGTAAATCTTCACAATGGATCAGATTTTTTATTTTTTTGAGAATAAAATTTGTGTTATAATTTTAACACTATTTGCGAAAATATAAATATAAGTATATTAGCATATTTATGATAGAAGGAAGGGGGAGCTTTTTATTTCCCTTACTCATACCATCTATAATACAATTCAGGATGATGGGGCAATTCTGTCCTCTTTCGACAAATTATTTGTATCAAGCACAACGAGGTTATTTCTTATTAAGACAACAAGGTATATTTATTTTAAAGACAAAAACGCCCTTAAGTTTTGAAAATACCGGATATGTCCCATGGTAGTAAATGACCAAAATAACCTTATTTTATTTTTTAATACCATTATACCATTTAACATCTTTATTACATAAATAACTAAAATAGCCTTATTCTCTTTTACAAAATACCGGGCGTGCCCCGTGGCCATAGTTATTTATTTACACCTGATTTACACTTGACGGTGGAGTCGCGTGGAGTGGATCCAAAGGTGCGCGTGCGAAGCGCGCATGAGGGCAACGCGCGTAGCACGTTTAGACATTCAACTTATGCGCGCGAAGCGCGTGTAGAGAGAATGGACAAGGTTTTGAGCCGTGCCGGAGGTACGGCGATATACCTAGTCTCAATACAAACGTACAAGATATATATAGGAGGCGGTCATGGATAAGATAAGAGTTCATGTTATGTAGGTGCTTGACACATTACTATATGTGTCAAGCTCACGTGACTCAAATGGTGGAACAGCCACCTGTATAGTTATAACAGTTTGCCTGTTTTTAAATAACTCAATAATGAGATGAATTGAACCGAATTTCAGTGGTGAATCTACATAGGGCAGTTGCCCCTTCTCAACATATATATATATAGAGAGCGGATCAGCTTACAGGCTTATATTTACTTTCAATCTACAGGTCGAGATTGCCGTTAGATTATTCGAGATGAACGGCCAAAAAATATGATGACGTGGCAAATACCTTTTAAAATGACCCGTTTTCTAAACGGGTACCGTACTATTGTCTCTATCAATAGCCTGACCAAGGAAGCTATAACACACATGTTGTCTCCCTTTCCCCATTCTCTCTCCTCGCTCTCTCTCTCTAACCTTACTCTCCCTCTCCCTCCCTGCTTGTTCCTGTTCTATTCAAAGAAATAAAACTTCCTCTAAGCAAGCAGAGAAAAAGGGTGATGGAAGATTATGTACTCTAATGAAGATCGAAGATAAAGACCATAGATTAAGCACTAAATAATCTCTCTGATAAAATTGAGTAGTGAACTAAAGCCTAGATTTTAGGTATTCGTATGAATTTAAGATGAAAATTTTCATCTGGGTGTGTGAGAGAGAGAAACATGATGAGTTGTTTTTGCAGATCTCCAAGCTCAATATGTAAACTGAATTGAACAACATATAAATTATCTCAAATGTAGCAAAATGAGTTATAAACAGAGAGATGAGAGAGAAAGAAAACGGAATTGGATAAAAAAAAAATGTTTGACTGAAATTTTGGGAGAATATTACTACTAATCATCAATTACTGATCCTTGGAGAAGCAAGTAGTACATGGTCATGAATAAATTAACTAAGGAACACCTTCACTACTTTATATCTGATCTTAACCATATAAATCTCTCCCCTTATAGTTAATTTTCATTTACTAATTTTTTGGAATGAAATTAAAAAAAAACAATTAAATAGAATCCAGGCTAATTTTTTAGTTAATTTGAATTGTGAAGAGGAAGTACTTAAATCAGGGAATTAAATCAGTGGTGATCCCACCAGATTTCTTCTTGGGTTATTTACATTAATCATCTTGTACAGTCATACACATTAATCATCATCTTCTGTTTCTTATATATTATCGAGAGAGAAAGTTACAAGTTTGATGAAGAAAAAAATAAGATAGAAATTTTTTTATTGAAGATACTAAAGTTCAGGATCGAGGATCAGCTTGGAAGAGGTTTTGTTTCTTCTCACGGAACAAACAAAGAAAAAAAACAAGAGAAAAATGGAGGGGGTAAAACGGAGAGGGAAAGGAAGAGTAAAGGTAGGGAGAGAAAGAGATGAGAGAGAAAGGAAAAAAGGGATAGAGAGGCACATGTCTCTCCAGCTACTTGCTCTAGTCTGTTGATAAAGACCACAGTACGGTACCCATTTAGAAAACGGGTCATTTTAAAAGGTATTTGCCACGTCATCATATTTTTTGGCCGTTCATCTCGAATAATCTAACGGCAATCTCGACCTGTAAATTAAAAGTAAATATAAGCCTATAAGCTGATCCCCTCTCATATATATATATATATATATATCGTATACAATGTTTTCCGTATAATGAGATTTCACTGTGGATTGTAGAACTTACATAGAAATGATCCAATGGCTAATCTAAGGTAAGCATGTTCTCCTCATTCTGAAGATCATCTTCATAAAAAATTAGCTTATTCTAGAATTTGTAATCGCATCATCCAGTTCTTAAAAATTAACGATGATTGAATCATATATTTTACTATTGGTTTCAATCAATGGATGATTGGGTTACAAGTTCTGGAATGGGCTAATTTTTAATGAGAATGATCTATTTGGTGAGGAGAACATCCTTACTTAGAAATAACTAGTGGATCATCTCTATGTGGGCCTTACAAACTACTGTAATCTCATGTATGTATTAGAATGTGTGCAAATCCTATTTCAATCATATATTTGAGGAGGGATAGTGGGATACATTGCCCAATATTAGAAGAGCTCACATCAGTTAAAAATTTCTGACCACATCACAGGTTGGATTATTTACGGGTCGCCTATTTTTTTTAATATTTTTAACTAATTTTTAATTGGATTAAAAATTTTAGAACAAAGTGATTTTACATAGAAATGATAAATATGGTGAAGAGATCATCCTCACACCCTTAAATAATCTTTTTATTGGTCCTACAACATATATTATTTGGCACACAATAAGTATTGTAATGTTGGGCAAAGTATCTCTCGTCACATTTTGGTACTGTCTCAACAATCGTATTATAAATAAGACCCACTTTTTTTATGATAATTGTGTCTGCTTTTGACTCACTTTTAAAATAATTAATCTAAACAACTCCAAATCCCAAACTCAAATATCAAGGCCGTTATAACTGTCTTTATAACGATAAAGGCCCTAAGCCGTTACGTTATATCACTATGATGTCCTTATATGACAATAGCCTTTCTTACCGTTATAATATGGTGAGTTATTTTATTAAAAATAACGGCAAAAAACATAAAAAACTATATTGGGCTCTCTGTTATAAGAAACTGAAGGTAGAGGTGGCTGTCTACCTTAGACCAGTGGCATGCATATGCCACCTCCCCTCAAGGTGTCATGTGAGGAAGGCATCCTCACATGCATCCTTCTCTATATATATGGGTTGGTTTTGTTTGTAAGAGAGGAAAAAGTTGAAAGTTAAATAAAATCTCTCTCTTACTTCTCTCGTACTTATTGTTGTATACTTTGGTCTATACATTATAGTATAGAAATTATAATACGTTATCAGCACGAGTCTCTGCAAATCTACTACAAGAGGAACGAGTCCTCGAGAATTTGCGATCAACCCAAAGTTCTTGTTCCACCGAAGTTCTTGGCCACTCCACAAAATAAAAAAGGTATAATCATTGTCTTTGTTTTTCGATTATGTCGAATCTAACAAGGATGGAATTTGAAGCTTTAGATATTTCCGGAGACAATTATCTATCTTGGCTTCTTGATGTTGAGATCTATCTCCAATCCAAAGACCTCGTAGATACAATAATAAATGGTAACAGCGCAATCCTGTAGAGTCGCGCATCTACTTTACTTTTTCTCCGTCATCATCTTGGTTCTACTTTGAAATCTAAATATCTAACTGTTAGAGATCTTTTGATCCTTTGGAATAATGATCTAAATGATAGGTTTAGCCATCTGAAGTTGGTCACCCTCCCCAATGCCCAATACAGCTGGCTCAACCTGCGTTTGCAGAACTTTAAATCTGTGACGGAATATAATTCTGCTTTGTTCAAAATCACCTCACAACTGAAATTATGTGGTGTGACCGTCACAGACGAGCAAATGTTAGAGAATACTTACGACATTTCATGTCTTGAATGTGCTCCTGCAGCAGCAATATCGAGAGCGTCGTTTTAAGAGATATTCTGAATTAATCTCTTGTCTTCTCTTAGTGGAACAACATAATGAGCTGTTGTTGAGAAACCATGCATCACAACCTACTAGTTCTGCATCACTGCCTGAAGCAAATGCAACGTCCTCTTCTGGAAGTAAAAATAGGCGTGGTAAGCGTGGTCGAAATCAAAATAGGGGTGGTCACGATAATTTCAGACAAGCTTCGTACCACCGGAAGTGGAAAAATATGGATAATAATAAATCGAACCCCCAGCAGTGGGACGATACAAAATTACAGCACCAAAAGTGGGATGATACAGAATCGAACCCCCAGAAGAGGGACGATCCCGAAACGAGGCAGCGAGGTTGCCGAATAAACCTCGTAAAACTTATGAAGAAGTCTACCATCGTTGTGGTATGCATGGACACTGGTCGCGTACCTATCGTACAGCGAGACATCTGGTAGATTTGTACAAGTCTTCAATCAGAAAGCCAGAAGCTAATGCTGAGATGAACTTTAGTCACAACAGTGATCCATTAGCAAATACCCACATGGAATTACCTGATGCCCTTTATGATCTTAAAGGCGGTGATTTGGATCAACTCTTTGGTGATGGGCATGTCTACACCAAATAGAGTTTTATAACTTTTGTTTGTAAATATATGTACTCACTTTTATACATATATATACATATGTATGTTTTTATCTTACTTTTTCTTTTGTTCATTGAAAAGGATATGGATTCTAGTAGTAATCTATCCCGTCTCAGGATAAATGGTGAGGATATATGTCTAGCAGACAGTGCCACAACATACACAATCCTTCGTGATACTAAATTTTTCACGACCTTAAAAATATTCAAGGCTAATGTGACTACTATCAATGGCACAACCAGTTTGATAGAATGCTCCGGAAGAGCTAGTATCATATTACCAAGTGGTACAAAACTCCATATCGACGATGCTTTATATTCATCCAAATCCAGAAGAAATCTGTTGAGTTTTAAAGATATTCGTCGTAATGGATACCACCTTGAGACAATCAGTGAACATAATATGGAGTATCTATGCATTACTTCACTTGTATCGTGCCAGAAGCACATACTCGAGAAGCTTCTAACACTTTCTTCAGGCTTATATCATATAATAATTAGAACGGTTGAATCAAATGTCATCATGAACCAGAAGTTCAATGACCCAAAAGCATTTATACTTTAGCATGACCGTCTCGGTCACCCAGGTTCTACCATGATGAGTAGAATAACTCAAAACGCACAGACATCCATTACAGAACCAGAAGCTTCTGATGTCCAAACACTATACATGTACTGCTTGTTCTTTGGGTAAACTCATACTTAAACCCTCTCTGACTAAAGTTGTAGTTGAATCGCCAGTTTTTCTACAATGGCTTCAGGGAGACATTTGTGGTCCCATCCACCCTCAATGTGAACCCTTTCAGTACTTTATGGTTTTAATAGATGCTTCTACGAGATGGTCGCATATTTGCCTTCTATCCACTCGTAATGTAGCATTTGCATGTATTCTTACTCAAATTATTAGATTACGTGCATATTTTTTCGAGTACCCAATCAAGTCTATCCGACTTGATGGTGCTGTTGTGTTTACATCCCAAACTTTTGATGCTTATTGCCTATCAGTTGGCATTGATGTAGAACATCTAGTTGCTCATGTTCACACTCAAAATGGTCTAGTAGAATCATTTGTTAAACGTCTCCAACTGATTGCTCGACCTATGCTTATGAGAACTAAGCTAGCTGTTTCTGCATGGGGATATGCCATTTTACATGCTGCTGCATTAGTTCATTTTCGTCCTACTGCATATCATCAGTACTCTCCTTTACAACTTGTTCTAGAACATCAACCAAATATCTCAGACTTGAAAATTTTTTGTTGTGCTGTCCACGTCCCTATTGCACCCACACAATGCAAAAAGTTTGGCCCTCAGCGCCGGTTAGGGATTTATGTTGAGTTTGATTCACCTTCTATTATTCGATATATTGAACCTTTAACAGGTGATGTTTTTACAGCACGTTTTGCAGATTATCACTTTGATAAGACACTCTTCCCGCCATTAGGGGGAGAGCATCAGCCGCCTGAAGTACGGTGTGAACTTTATTGGAATACACCAACATTATCTCATCTCGATCCTCGCACCACTCAATTTGAAATTGAAGTGCAGAGGATTGTACAGCTCCAGCTAATGAAATGCCCGATGCATTCAATGATGCAGCAAAAGTGACTAAATCACATATTCCTACGGTAAATGCTCTAGCTAGAATTGATGTCCCAGCAGGACGTCTTGTCCCAGCATAACGTATTGTCCCAGTAGGACATGTTGTTCCTGCAGAACAACCCATTAATATTGCAACTAATGAGTCGTCTAGAGCACGCCTGAAGCGTGACCGACCACTCAGTTCAAAAGATTCTGTTCCCCGGAAGCAGAAATGCCAATCAAATTTTATATGGGATAGCACTCCAGAAGAGGGTATTGTAAGGTCCACACCCTCTAAAGCAATACCTCCTAAAGATAAACAATCTCCTGAAGAGATATTACCTCCTGAAGAGATATTAACTCCTGAAGAGATACAAACCCCTGACGAGGGGAATCCTCCTGAAGAGGACCAGGTACCTGTGAATGAGGAAATCTCAATAAATTATGCTTTTACTAAAGAGGTGTGGAATCACAATGAAACTATTATTAACGACATATTCTTATTCCAAGTAGCTACTAGAATTGTCACAGATGATGATGGTATTGAGTCACACATTGTAGAGGAATGTCGACATAGAATTGATTGGCCAAAATAGAAAGAACCAATCCAAGCTGAATTGAATTCTCTTGCAAAACGTCAAGTTTTTGGACCTATAGTTCCAACACCCAAAAATGTAAATCCTGTAGGTTACAAATGGGTATTTGCAAGAAAAGGCAATGAGAAAAACGAAGTCGTTTGCTATAAAGCGCGACTCGTGACACAAGGTTTCTCGCAGAGACCTGGGATTGATTATGAAGAAACATATTCTCCTGTTATAGATGCAATTACTTTCTGGTATCTAATAAGTCTGGTAGTCTCAGAAGGACTCGACGTGCATCTAATAGATGTGGTTACAGCATATCTGTATGGAAAAGCTAGATATAGATATCTATATGAAAGTCCCTGAAGGATTCATATTGCCTGAAGTAGAATCATACCATATGTATTCACTTAAGCTTAAACGAGCTTTATACGGATTAAAGCAATCCGGGCGAATGTGGTATAATCATCTTGGTGAATACTTGATCAAGGAAGCATATGCCAACAATCCCATTTGTCCATGCGTATTCATTAAAAGAAACAGAATCTGAATTTGCTATCATTGTTGTATACGTCGATGATATCAATCTTATTGGGACTCCTGAAGAGCTCAAGAACGCTGCAGAATACTTGAAAAAGGAATTCGAGATGAAAGATCTCGAAAAAATAAAATTTATCTCGGTCTGCAGCTCGAGCAAAATATATACGGAATTCTTGTCCATCAAACAACGTATACTGAAAAAGCCTTGAAGCCCTTTAATATGGACAAGGCATATCCGCTTTGTACTCCTATGGTTGTGAGATCTCTCGATGCCGAGAAAGATCCCTTTTGCCCAAAGGAGGAAGATGAAGCACTACTTGGTCCTGAAGTACCATATCTCAGCACTACTTGGTCCTGAAGTACCATATCTCAAAGCTATCTCCCAATCTGGCTATGTTTTTACAAGTGGTGATACAGCATTTTCTTGGTGATCTAACAAGCAGTGTCACACCCCGATTTTCGGAACTCTAAAATCTAACCTGATTCAATGAGTCCGGAAGGCGAGGCGTGGAGAGTGTAAATGAAGTGTAATTTAAAGCAATTAATAAAATCGCTTGCTTTCTCATATTGAAAGATAAACCAGTTAATTTTTGTCAACATTAATTACAATTTAGTAGTCAAAGTAAATTTAAAAACAAAAATAAAAACTGTTGAAAATATTTTTCGTACTTAACTGCACATACTTCAGTAAAATGGTCATAAGTTCTTAATCGTAAATCCGAATTGTACAAATGAAGTCATTCTGGAAAATAGATTTAAAGTATACAACTTCAGTAGAAATAGACCGAGCCTAATTCGAATCATAAGATACTCAAAACTGGGCCTTAAGTTTAGTAACAGATTTATACACAATCTCAGAAAAATAACTTCGAATTTCTTAAATTATCTAGAAATCATAAATTTGAAACTGAAATTACTTCCTAACCAGAAATCTGAAATACATGGATAATACCAGTTTGAAAAGAAAAAATTAAAATCTTCATTTGTTATAGAAATAGGCCTTGGCCAATTTTGAGCGAAACATACCTAAAAACGTGATTTTTTAAAACTGACAGTAACAATTACGAAATTTATACAAATTTGTGTAAAACATAATTACTTCAATTTAAAGAAATAAAAATTAAATGAAAATTAATACAACATTTGTTTTGCTCTAAATTCAACATAAAAACAGATAATTATAATAATACATATCATAATTCTCATAAACAACCCATAATTCCAAGTGATATAGTAGTAATTATTTTTTAATTACAATATATAAAACATACTAACTCAAGAGATCCAAGCTATCTCTTTGAACTGCACCTCCTAAAATCTTTCGCCCTCAACTTGATCTGTAGAGGAGAAAATATTGGGTGAGTAAAACTCAGTAGGTGCAAACTATCCAAAAATACTAGATTTGAAATATGCAAAAATTACCATATTAATGCATAAAAAGAGATTTCTTTTTAAATCTTTCAATAATTAACCATTAATTAATTATTTTAAGTCCATTACATCGGTGTCCACCGTCTCCTCAAGTCGGAACTCAACGGTACCTGCAGGTGTTATGGGGGTCTCCCATTACCGATACCATCTAGATTTGTTTTTAATCTAGATAACAAGTTATTATTAAACTTCCTTTAATTCATTTTTCTTATGAATAAAAACTCAACCCTTGCATTAAATAAATAAATGTAACCATGCAAGATAAATACATTTCATATGCAATTTCATAACAAAAACATAAAATTAGATTTTGTTTATAGTAGGGATCCCACCTACCTCAATTTGATGCCAAATTCTTATCACCTACTTGATTTATTACTTCCGGATGTGATGATCGATGATGTAAATCCTTGATTTCTCAATGATTTTGATGATAATACTAGTAACTATTATAGATTTAATGAGAGAGGATGTAGATGAAGAGGTATGTTATGGAAAGTAAGGAAAATATGTATATTGGGGAGAGTAATTAGAGGTGTAACAAGGGTGTAAACTTAAAATAAAAGAGGAGGTTTTGTGTTTTGAAGAAGAAAATGAAGGGGGTTTATATAGGAAAAATTTTGGATTTTTTATTACTATTATTATTTTAATATTTAATTTTTTAATATAAAAAATAATTTTTTATTTATTTTAGTGGGCTGCTACAGTAGCCGCCGGCTACTGTAGCGCAGCCCACGTTTTTTTGGCATTAAAATATTATTTTTTATTATTTTAATTAATTAAATAATTTTTTTTTTAGAGATAACTCTCTTAATGCATATAATGAGTTTCCATGCAATTACCATGCATATGAGAAATTTATTTCTCAAATCAATACACACCCAAATGGGTATAATACTAACTTAATATGTTAAGCAAGTGTAAAATTCATACTATGGAATTTCTGGGGGTATTACAAGCAGAGTCTTCCAGCCACTTCTTCGAATCATTCGGAGATCATTACACTGCATAAACTAGCAGGGAATGTGTATGGTTGAGATCACTAAGTGGACATATCAGAAGCTCTTGCGCTCTACCATCTGTCACAGATGTTCCAACTGTCATCTTTGAAGACAATGCTGCTTGTATATCACAAGTCAGAGAAGGCTACATCAAAGGTGATTGAACCAAGCATATCTTGCCAAAGCTATTTCATTCTCACTATCTCCAGAAGAATCATGCGATTGATATCCAGCAGATACAATCCTCTGAGAATTTTGCCGATCTAGTCACCAAGTCTCTACCAACATCTACTTTCAGAAAGCTAGTCCATGGAATTAGTATGAGGCGTATGTATCATCAAGCAGACTGATGTGAGCGCCTGCGCAATCAAAGGGAGTGTATCATTGCCTACCTTTTGTCTAACTGGACCTTATCGCATTGTACTCCTTTTTCTTTGTCAAGGTTTTATCCCTCTGGTTCTTTTTTGCCAAAGTTTTTAATGAGGCAGCTTATGCGAGTCCAACACTGTCCTAAGCCTATTGTACTCTTTTCCTTAGCTCAAGTTTTGTCCCTCTGAATTTTCCTGACAAGGTTTTTAACGAAGTAATTAACTTAGAATGGTGGACATACAAGGGGGAGTGTTATAAGTAACTGAAGGTGGAGGTGGCTGTCCACCTTGGACCGGTAGCATGCATATGCCACCTCCCCTCAAGGTGTCATGTGAGGAAGGCATCCTCACATGCATCCTTCTCTATATATATGGGTTGGTTTTGTTTGTAAGAGAGGGAAAAGTTGAAAGTTAAATAAAATCTCTCTTACTTCTCTCGTACTTATTGTTGTATACTTTGGTTTATACCTTATAGTGTAGAAATTATAACACTCTCTAACTTTTTTTAAAAAATTAAAAAACTGTTATTTTATGTTATAACGACTGTTATTTACATTATTTTTTATTATTATAGTATTTTTTCTAATTTAACACAAATGTCGATTTAGGGTTATACAATAAAGCTTTTTGGACCAACCAGTTTACAAAACTGGTACTAGATACTTATGTGGCAGGGTGGGACCTACCACATTTCTCCTCTCAAAAGTGTTATGAAGGGGTTTCCAATTTATGTAGTAGTGGGACCCACCATGCCATATAAGCGTCGGGCATTTGTTTTGTAAGTCCGTTGGTCCAAAAAGCAGCGCTCGGGTTAAAAATCGTTATAATGGCCATTATAACCGTTATAACGATCCCCTACCGTTACACCGTTATTACGGTGGTTTTAAGACGCTCTATTTTATTACATTAACCATATCAAACTTGTCATTTCGATTTTCATGATCGGCCTGCCATTTTTCCCTCTTAGAAGAAAATCCTTGATTTGCCACGGCTCACGTCTAAACTGTTAACAAACTGTGCTAGCTGGCACATGATGGGTCAGATGGTGAATTAGGCATCGATCAATTTCGACCATAGTTTGTTTAATTGAAAAAACTGAACGAAGATACTAGACAAGGTATATAAAAGAAAGAAAAGAGATCTCTATCCAAAGAAAAAAAAGAAAAAGAAAAAAGAAAGAAAAAAAAGAAGAAGAAACAAAGAAAAAAAAAAGAAAAGAAAAGAAAAGAGATAAGAGTTATGGGTTGATGTGGATTTCAACTAGTGTGGCCGGCAAAAGGTTCCAGAGAGGTGGACAAGCAGGATTATACTTTCTTTATTCTGTGATCGAACTTTATAATTCACGTGTACATTCTTTTAAAATTGATAGATGAAATGCGTCGGGTTTGACCCGATCGACATGGAAGATATGGAGCATCTGAATCAAATTGGGTCAACTTTTATTTGACCCGGGCTTAGAATGAAAATACTGAATTAGGCATGTATACTCGTACAAAATATTATAGGGTCAGGTTATATATCCCCTTATATAGCCCCTTTATATCATCTCGTCTCTTTGGAGTCCGCATGCAATGTATCTAGGGGATAATTTTTTTACAGAATATTTTCCTCACTATGTATACAATTATATTAAAAAATCAGCTAGTTATAAAATTTCTAACCCCCTCAAATTAATCCTTAAAAAATTGGTAATTGTTCAACTCTTTATTTAACTGTTGATTTAGAACAGACGGATTTGAGGTTAGAATTAATCCCTAAATGCATTACATGTGTGCCCCCACAAGAACGAGATGAGATAAGGGGGGCTATATAACCTGACCCAATATTATATAATCATGATTTTAGATTGTTATTTGTTATTGGCTTATGTACATAGTAAAAGGTGGGTCGGGTTTTATACCATAGCCAACAACCCAGTTATCAATTTTAAATGGATAAAATAGGACATGATTGCTCATGTTTGTGTATATGTCTTTTCCTTGCAGGTTTAGAATGTGTACTGGTGCTAGACTTGAGTTTACCTATAGAATTATGTCTGGATTCGAGTCTTGCCTATAAATTTAGAACAATGTTAGTGGGGCATAAAATATTTTATGTTTAGCCAAACATAACCTTTATGGGCCCACTTGCATACTATTCAAAGATTGATTTTCGGTGGGAACGTTTTCCTCACAAAAAATTAACTTATTTTTATATTTTTAAATTCATCAAAAATTGGCAGGAAGTCTTTACGATTTATTTCTCGCGGTTGATTTTCAATCAACTTCTAGCTAATTTTTGGTAGGGTTAAAAATTTTAAAATTAGTTGATTTTTTGTGAGGGTGATCTACATAGTGAGGAAATATCGTCACCAAAAAATCAGCCCTTAGATCGTACTAATATCGGCCCAACATAGCCTATGTTTGGTTAAACATAAAATCTCTTTATGTCCCAATAGCAGCGTTCATAAATTTATTGGGTCTTGACTGTCGGCTTCTTTAAGAAATGAGGTGTCACTTGGTCAAATTTGGAGTAAAATTATGATGATTTGATTAGGATTTGATTCAACCAACAAGAGTTGGACTAGGATTTTCGCTCATCTAACAAGAATTGACTTAATGGTAAGACAATGTAAAAACGAAAAAAGTTTAAAAATAAAAATGAAAGAATGTAAGGTCTGCAAGACCTTGTATAGGTTGAAGTCTTGTTTGCCACATCAGGAGAGTTTTCTTTTCTTGATTCAGCACAGGCATGTGTAGGATAGGACTATATCATATGTGTCCCTATATATCAAGCAGGATGAAACCTGTTTAGTTTTTTGATCCGGTTATAGATTTTTGGAACCACTGAAATCCCTTATTAGTTATTACAACCCGAATTCCGCATCATTTAACATTATCTTTATCCATGCATTGAAAGAAAAACCATATTCGATTTTATTTAAAAAATCATTTGACCTAGAAATATGATCGGTTGATTCAGGTTTGTCACCTAGTAAAACCAATTGCATTGATTGGGTTGGTACATAGATATAGGGGCTGCGTATGTACACCCAATTTTCTTTTGAGTGATGATATCCCATCCTCATTTACACTTAAAGAATATCCTAGATTAAAGATATCTCCGTTTTGTCAAAATATACTTGGATGCATTCTTTCAATGAACTTTCGGATATCCCAAGTTCCCAATCACTTTATAATAAAATACTAATTTTATTAAACACTTAAAAAAAAAATTTAGAACATCATGTACTGCCTTCTTACACCTCCTGCACCTCCAACCATCTGTCCGAAATCTCGCCGCCGGCAGATCTAGAGAGAAGAGAGAGAAGGGTGAGACAAAGAGAGAGAAAGAGAAAGGGAAGAGAGAGTGAGGGATATCTGAACTTCTCTCTTTCTCTTTCCCGATCTGTCTCCCTCTCTCTTCTCTTTCTCGGCATCTTTCTCACTAAAAACAACTTCCATCACCACCACAATTTTTTTTTATGACAATTTAGGACCTTCGAATCCAAAGACGAAGATGAAAAACGGACCTCACAGTCCGTGTTAATCTGTTTTAAATGGAATCAGTAGTCTGAATCTTAAGTTTTAGACTTAAAATTTGAAGTCCGAATTTTTTTTCTTTAGATCTTA
Organism: Macleaya cordata; assembly: GCA_002174775.1. Lineage (NCBI taxonomy): Eukaryota > Viridiplantae > Streptophyta > Magnoliopsida > Ranunculales > Papaveraceae > Macleaya > Macleaya cordata. Next base: position 1,946 of record MVGT01003655.1, on the reverse strand, counting down.
TATTTTTTCTGATCTGAAATTATTTTTTTGGTCGATCTCTTTCACTCGCTCTCTCTCTTGATCTCATTCGCTCTCTGTACTCTCTTTGGCATAGTGGTGTTGGTGGCGGCGTGGTGTTGGCCGTGATGGTGGTGGTGGTGGTGGAGAAGATGAAGATGGTGGGATGTATTTTTGTTTGTGGGGTGGAGATAAAAAATTGCCTATATCTATTATAATATACTATAGTAAATAGGAAAAGTCTTTGGGTTAACAAAACCTTCTCTTTTAAGTGTGGGTTAAAAAAACCTTCATTATAAGCATATGACCCAATCTATTATCTATTACTAGAAAAAAATAAATGATTGAGTAAATTTAGGAGTTGATAAAGTGTGTTTGTTGGTGATGCCCATAGAGGAGTTTTGGAGAAAAAGAACGGTTGAGGGAGTGATGACGTGGCTCTTTCTCCATTGAGAAAAATGGGAGGAGAAAGATAGAAGCACCACATGGCGTGTTCGAGGTTTAATTATAATATAATAAAAATTGGGTTAACAAAACCCTCTCTTAAGTGTGGTTTAAAAAAACCTATATTATAAATATAAATTCAAATTCTAAAATGACTAAATTTTTTAATTATCTAATAAAAAATTTTAATTTTTTTTAAAAGAAGCCCCGTGCCTTGCACGGGATATGGGGGCTAGTTTTATTATAAATAGGAAGGATATGCAAAAGAACAAGGGTGTTGTTAAGGGAGTTCTTAAAAATATTAGAGGATTGACAAGTTAAATGGGTTTTTAATTCAAAATCACCCTTTCAAATTTTTCTTTCTTTTTACTAGGGGTGGTGAGGGTGTAAACTAAACTAACACATCGCCTCCACCACCGGCACCTATACTGAACTCTACCATTGTCCACCTCAATCTCACCACCGGTTACCTAAAAATTATAGAAAGAGAGATAAAAATAAAAGAGGGAGGTGGAGAGAAGACTAAAAGAGAGAGGAAGAGAACGAGAGGCTCCTTTTCTTACCCCTCACCATTACACAAATCAAAAAAAAAAAAAAAAAATTCAGATCTACATTTTTTTTTCGAAGAAGACGACAAATTCGACTACCTTTGGTTGAGTTTTGCAGAAAAATTCAACCATTAGTGGTTGAGTTTCGCTGAAAAAGTACTTTTCTACAAAACTCGACCACCAATGGTTGAGTTTCGCTGAAAAAATCGACAATCAGTGATTGAGTTTTTCTAAAAAAGTCAACCATCAGTAGTTGAACTGCCTAAACTTTTGAAAAAATTTTGAACAACCCATAGGTGGTCGAAAATTTCAGTCGAATTCGATCACCAATGGTCAAATTTTTCATCTTCTTCGAAATTTTTTTAGATCTGAATTTTTTTTTCCTTTTTATCTGTGAGGATAGGGCAAGATTTAGATAGAGATGGGTGAGATAAGTTTGGTAACGAATAAGAAGTGCATCCCTACTCCCTAATTTAATATACAGCTGAAACATCAAGCCACCTATTTCTTCGTTGCAAATATGCTAGTGGTGTTTGGGATTATTTCATTAATATATAGTTTCAACATAAGCTGGGTAAGAAATGATACCGTTCTAAATCAACTTGCAAGCTGAAATATCAATACCAAGAGGAGCATGGCAATTAAAGTATGGAACTTGCTCCATTTGCTATATGTTGGTCCTTGTGGATTGAACGGAATGGCCGAGTGTTTGAATCAAACGTATTACGTATCAATAAGAACCATGCACGTTAGTGCTGTTGGGGTTATGCCCTAAAAACAACAAGTTTGACATCTATAGTTACATGATTTATCATTAATTTAATTTATCATATTTAACATGCATGGTAAGATTAATAATTTCGATGAATTATTCATATACAAGTGTTGTATATGAGGAGAGATATGATTCATTAGTTAATGCTTTGTTCATGGTCTAAATAAACATTACGTTATTTG
>MVGT01004159.1:252429-293273 GCA_002174775.1 Macleaya cordata | reverse complement strand
ATTAATAAAAAAATAAAAATAAAAATTATTAATAAACCAAAAAAACCCTTCTCTCTCTAAGGTTTCTCAGTTAATCTTTTTATTTTTTCTTGTTATTTGTTAGATTTGGTTCACTAGAATGTTTATGAGTTCATTTGGATCAAAATGTATACATTTTTATTCATTTTTTATGGTCAAAAAATCAAAACCTCGAAAGGATTCGTTCACACGCTCCTCGCTGCAACTACAAGCATAAACAATAGTGCTCATTGCTGCAATTATGAGCTTATATTAGTTATTGTGCTCCTTGCTGCAACTACGAGCATTAATTATAAAGCTCTATTTTTTTTCTCAGTTTTTAATGAAAAATTTGAGAAAATGGATATATAGGATTACAAGGTTACCTCTGAATGATGTGGTTGAGCACCTTAAGTGGATTTGAGGACCTGATCTCCTCACCAAATGAGTTTTTCGACGAGATCTCCGATCGAAATGGGATCATCCTCCATGAAAATTACCTCCAAATATTGCTATTTATAGTGAGGATTCAAGTTTTGTCTCACTCTCTCCCACTTTCTCTTTCATTTATTATTTTAAGGTGGAGAGAAAAATATATATAAAAAAAAAAGAGTTTTACTTTAAAAAAAACAGGGAGGGCATCCTGATCAAAATTTGAGTCAAACTTTAGTTGACTAAAAAAAATTGAGGTCACAACCAATTTTGTGTCAAGAACTACGGTCCAGAAAAATGTCACCACAAAGTCTAAAACCTAAAATGCACAAAAAATAATAGACCTTTTACAGAAAATCAATCTACTATGATTAAAATGAACTCATAAATTAAGAATGTACATAACTACGTATCAAATGTATGAACTGTTTGTATACCCTTCTGTTTATCAAAGTGTCATCGACCTTGTACCATTGTTATAGTCATATCATTAGTTGTGCAATGAATTTGCAGAATATCAGACTCCGATGAAGTTTCCGACAAAAATGGAGGTTCTTTAGGATGTGGACGATTTGTTTCACTGCTAAGCATGAGATCCACTGCAGACATGGTTGGCCTATCTTCTGCTCTTTTTTGAACACATAACAACCCAACATGTATGCATTTCTTCACTTCTAATGGAGAATACGAATCGCCTAAATCCTTGTCGACTATCTCTGACCATTTACCTTCATTCCATAATCTCCATGTCTGTAACAATTTTCAAACAATTTTGTCAAAGTCCATAATTAAGAACAATTTTACTTAGTGATCAATTTGTATATATATACAATTATACAAACATGAATTAGAAGGTTTAAGGGTTGTTCATCAGGATGATAAAATCTGTGATTCTTCCTACTGCTCACAATCTCTAGTATCAATACTCCAAAGCTGAAGACATCCGATTTCTCCCAAAATGTCCCTCCCATTATGTACTCTGGGGACATATAGCCACTGCATTTGATTGTGAAGACATGTTAAATGATAGATGAGTAATTGAAATTGAAATGATCGATGATTAAGGAATTAATATATATCATGGTGCTAACGTACAATGTACCGACGACCCTGTTGGTATTTGCTATAGTTTGCTTCCCTCCAAAAATCCTTGCCATGCCAAAATCTGAAATTTTCGGGTTCATGTCATCATCCAATAGAATGTTGCTCACTTTGAGATCACGATGAATGACCCTCAATCGAGAATCACGATGAAGGTAAAGTAGGCCTCGAGCAATGCCTTCAATAATGTTGAATCGTTTTTTCCAATCTAGTTGTGCTTTATTTCTTGATTCTGAAACATAAACACATTTTAATTAATTAATTAACTTGTTATTAACAATACTATTTTCTATTTTTCCATGCATTTATGTGGGGAACTTGTAATAAATTAGAATCTGATTTTGGTGCAATATACTCAATGCTATGGAGGTGAAGAATCAATCACATGTTTCAATGTGGAGCATTTTATGGGTTTACTAATTACCTTTTTACCATTAAATGTGCCACGTGGCAAAAGGTGATTGATTTTTTGGCTACTCGTTAAATTTAAGACAGACTTCAAACTTACAAGGATTATTAGCTGTAATTAGATAGAATTCTAATGGTTCATGAATGTAATGTAGTGTTTGGGGAATCAACTCAAGGGTGGGATTCAAAATGTTAACCTAAAAAGTTGCAGGTTCGAAATGGATTCTTTGTGTTACATGTGTATTGAATTAAATGAAAGAGCATAGTAAGATATAAACAAACCAAATAGAAACGCGTCTAAGCTTTTGTTGGGCATATACTCATAAAGCAACATGTTCTCTTCTCCTTCAATGCAGCAGCCCAAGAGCTTAACAAGGTTCCTGTGTTGGAGTTTGGAGATCAATATAACCTCGTTCTTGAATTCCTCGATCCCCTGTCCCGAGCTTTTAGACAGCCTCTTCACCGCTATTTCTTGCCCGTTTTGTAACTTTCCCTAACCATAATCATGAAACGCATACTAATTTCAATAAGAAGACATCATGCAAGTTCATCACAACTATATGAAAGATATGTAATTGAAAAATACCTTATAAACTGGTCCAAAACCCCCTTGCCCTAACTTATTTGTCAAGCAGAAGTTATTTGTAGCAATGGCTATACTAGCAAAGTCAAATAGTTGTAATTCAGGTGTTTCTCCTTCATTTACACCATCTTTGAACATGCTTTAAAAACTCTTTACACCTTCCTTACACTTGTCTTTGGTGATGAGTAGAGATAATCCAAGGCCTAATTTTTTGTGAGGATAATCTTGATCCTCACCATTATAGAACATTGGATCATCTCCTTATGGACTCCAAATACCAGTGTAAATTAAGTGTAAGAATAAGTAAAATATTAATTAATAAAAGGTCATGCGACATTGGAAGTTTTTATTTTCAAATTGCCACAAAATACAATAATACTACCCTAATGCGTGCAATTTTTCATTGTAAACCCAGCATAGCGACCACATGTAACGCAAGTCAAGATTCAAGAACTATGTGGGAATTGTTTTTGAGTCAACGTGTTGACGCTCCAATTTCAGTATGTACTACGCTAGTCGTTGGATTTAAGCGCACAGATCTCGAGATTCTAAACTCCTTTTCTTGAGATTGTGCACATAAATCCAAGGGCATACCATTTTCCTTGTCTTTTTTTTATTTTTTTTGGTTAGGAAGCCATTTCTTGATGGTTGCTACAACAACCATCAAAATCACTATACAAATAATAGATCAACTATAATACCTGCTGAGACAGAAGCTGATGGACCTAAACCATTATCAAAACCTCCATCTCCAGGTATTACTACACCACTAGTAGTAGTAGTACTGATCAGAAGTGGATTCCCTGAAGATTTCAAATTAACTTTTGAAGAGAATTCTGGGATTTTTCCTGAAAGATTATTATTAGAAACAACAACGATTTGAAGCTGAATTAAATGCGTCAAGCTATCTGGTATTGAACCGGTGAGATTATTATCATTCAAGAACAAATTCCTCAACGATCCAATATCTGCAATTGCCGGCGAAATTGTTCTACTGAGTTGTTGCTTTGCAAGATTGATTTCTGTTACATTTTCCCCATCTGAATCACAAGTTATAAATGACCAATTTTGACAAGGATTCCGCCAAGCTAATCGGAAAACCAAGATCTCCAGCAACATTCAATAATGTCGTCAGCTGAGGATTACAAGGACCTGGTTTTATGTCACAGAAATTGTTTGTGGTTCCAAGATTTACTACTGTTCCATTTTTGAAACCTGGGTAAGGTCCCTGCAACTTGTTACTCGCCAATGAAATGTTAACCAATTGAGAAAGCAAGGTTAATGAAGGTGGAACCACTCCGGTTAGTCGATTATCACGAAGCTGAAGATCAAAAAGAGATTTGCAATTAGAAAGATTAGGAATTGGACCTGTAAACATATTTTTATGAAGCCAGACCTGCGAGATCTTCGTCATTGTTCTTAGGATATCAATCTGTCCAGATAACCCTAGAATCTGATTATTTAGCCACAAATTTCTGATTTCTGATCCAGCAAGAGAATTTGGAAGAGAACCTGTGAGATTATTGTAAGAAAGCTTGAGATTCTGCAAATTCAAAAACGAACCCAAAAAATCTGGGATTGATCCAATAAGATTTGCATTACTTGCATATAAAGTAACTAAATTTCTAGATTGGATCAAATCTTGAGGTAAAAACCAGGGTTCTAGGTTCATTATCACTCAAACTCAAAATCTGTAAATTTGTGAGACCAGAGAAGATTGAAGGAGGAACAGAGGTGAAGAAATTTGTATCTAGAAAGAGTTCTTGAAGATTTGTAAGATGAGAAAATGAAGGTAAAGGACCAGAGAATTTGTTCTTTTGAAAGTTTAGGGTTTTGAGGTGGGTGAGTTTGTTGAGGTCTGGAGGTAAAGAACCAGAGAGAGATTTAGAAGAGAGATTAATGGAGGTAACACGAAGTGAAATGTCGCAGTTGATTCCGGACCAGGTACAAGGGTCAGGTCCTGACCAACCTGAAGGTGTTGGAGAGAGAGATTTTGAGAGTTTTCTTAGAACAGCAGAGTCGTCAGCAGTGACTGAACTGAAAATGATGAAGAAGAAGATACAGACAGTTAGAGAGAGAAAGTGAATTGATGGAGAGAAGAGTGATTTTCGTTTATCCATTTTAGAGAGAGAAAGAAAGAAAGAGAAATGTTGGGTTTTTGGGTTGTTCTGTGAGGGTTTTGTGAAGAAATTGTAAGGCTGTTGCCTGAATGAAGTGATGAAGTTCTTCTACTAGATACCAACAGAACAGAGTTGACGGTGATTTTCAAATGGCAGTTCTAATTTGATGGAGCCCACACGGATACGCAGCTGCATTTTTTCAACGAGTGACTAATGATGCACTTACCCTGGTAGTTTGGGGACCCTTTGACATTTTAAACAAAGCTATAATGGAGAGTGTGAGGATCCATTTACATAAAACTCAAGATCATTTGGAGTCAATTTAAAGGCATTCAACATGTGGGATCTATGCAACCCCATCACCATCATGGATAGATTGGGGATCTACTATAATAACTACAGTAACGTATTTCTCTCTTCTTATCAACTTTTATTTTGATAGGATTTAGGAGTCTTCCTATTATCTACATATAACTAGACCGGGCAAACTGACCCATGACCCGCCAATTCTATTCTAACCTGATCCACCAAATTCTACCCTAATTCGACCCGTTACTAAACAAGTTAAGATTAAAGTTGAGTATTTTTAACCCGTTACTCAAAAATTTCGTTAGGGTTAGGGTCGATCCTAACCTGTTTCCTTGTTTTATATAGAAAAATGTTAAACAAGTCAGGGTTAATTAGAGTTTAAAAAATTGACCCGTTTAATAAACGAGTCCAGGTTAGAATTGACCAATCTTGACCTGATAACCCGCCAACCTGCCTAGGGTTGACCCTAACCACTTGTCAGGTCTACCCATAACCACCCCCCACAAATCATCCAACAGTTAAATTTTTTTTCTTGTTATTGCGCCAATTGCCCGTTTTAATACAAGTTTTGTACACGTGACACTCTAATTAAATAGGTGTAGGCGTCGGTGCATGTAACTCGGATGGAGTGTTAAAGTTATTAGAAAATGGTACCAACGACCTGTGTTTAAACCCTCTTACATGCAAATCCACTGATGAAAGAAAAAAAATTTAAATAGGTGTAGGCCCAGAGTACATGCGAATAAGGTATGTAGATGGAATATGTAGAAGAGCATGGATTAGAACGGAAAGACCTTAATTTTTATCTATTAACACCTTTTTAACATTGACTTATGCAACCCACATGATAAGAATGTTATCCTCATAAAAAATCAGCATTGGATTATCTTTGAGTGATCTCCGCCATCGGTGTAAGCTAAGTGTAAAAACTATGGTGAGTGTAACACAAAATCTAAAAAATAAACACGAAATTGGAGGGATAGCCCCCATTTTTTTACTACTTATACGGAGTTGACTGCCTGTTTTGGTTTTGTAAATGCAAGCTATTGATTTCCTTGCACAATAAGTGTGGTGCTTGTATTTTATTTATTTTTTTGAAATTTTCACACATGTCTTCTGTGTAAGTTATAAAATACCTAAACTACAGTTCTTTAATCTAAGAGCATCTCCAATGCGCACACGAGCCTTTGGCTCAATGGTTGTGCATCCTTCCCATAAATCTTTGGTAGTAGGACGTCTTGGGATCAAAACTTTTCAGCCGTGGTATTGCCGTTAAGTTTATCCCATGTAATCTGATAATAAATATAGGTATGATGTTATTAACGGTTTCTCTGTGCCCATTGGTGGGTGCATTTTCTGCGTTCATCAGTGACGATGTTCTTGGCGGTTTCTCTGGCTCCTCATACAACCACGTAGGATAAATAGACATTTGCTTTTAAAAAAACCTTCTCCAATGCTAATGTGAAGAAAGTCTATAATGCTGATGTGGCGGTAGTTAGAATAAACATTGTGAAACTGAATGTCTAGATATACATTCAGCTTCACAATGTATTACGATCTACGTCAGCAATTTTTTTCATCCAAAATTTTTAGTTACTTTTTAAACAAAATAAGGTGGGCCCATTAAAAAATTAAGTGCCACATAAGTAAAAGAAGAATCGTAAGACATTTGCATTGGAATGCATTTTTCAACAGTGTCTATTGTGAAGATTTTGAAGCCACGCACATAAGACCTTGTCTTATAACACATGCCACATAGGATAGAATAGACATTTGCATTAGAGATGCTTTAAAAGTGCACACTCTTAATTGTTTTGTTTTTGGGAAGAGAAGTGACGTGGATGAGAGTGAAAAAAACAATGTTTTAAACTACAAAATGCTATAATTTTTTATCTATAAATCAGATTTTAACAAAATTTATTTTGCTAGAAAGTATTTTTCAAGGGCTTCAAAATGAGATTAAACAACAATATAATTTTTTTAAAAAATAAAAACTATACATAAATTCAGATTGCATAGCTAAAAAATCAGACGTTGTAATTTGCATAATCTTTTTTTAATAGTTTTGGGATAAGAAGCATGGACACTTTCATTTTGGTGGAGTGTTTGTATCAGATTTGGACACGTGTGTAACACGTGTCAGATACAATACATGCGCGTTCCATGTGACATATGCTTGGACATGTCGTAGACACATCACGTAGCTTAATTTTTTATTTTTTATTCTTTTTAAACATCAAATTTGAAACATTAGAATACAACTAAAGGAATCATTCCCGTGATTTTTACTTTTTAGGTTTTAGCAACCTAGCATCGATTATGATGCACTAACTCTAGAATGAAATTCATTTTATCATGTTAGTTATTAATTACTTAGAAATAAAAAATAAAAATATATATTTAGATAATATATATTCGTTTTGTCGGTGTCCTATTTTTTTAAATTTGGCGTGTCGCCATGTTTGTGTCGTATCTATGTTTGTGCTTTCTAGCTTTTGAGCCTCTGCACCTTTTACAGTTGATATATACTTCAAATATGTATGTTTTGACGTTCATTAAAGAGTACACGTGGATTTTTAAATAGAGATTTCTATATTCAAAAACCCATGCCAATATGCAATTTTTAATTCGTATAATCTATTTTGCATACTTTGAGCATATGTACTTTCTTAAGCCTATATGCATCAAATTTGCATGTTGTGATGTTCAATAAAATATTGAAATTTATAGTCAGCAAATTCAAAATGTAGGAACCCCTATAAGCAAAGTTACTAGTTGTATGCAATGATCTTACATGTTTAGTTTGCGTTCGCTTCGTGAATGATTTTTTTTTTTGAATGTGGTATCCATGTTTGATCTCGTTTTAAAGGTCTTGAAAAATACTTTCCAAAAATATAATTTTTGTTCAAATCTAATTTATATTTTGTGATTTATGACCACTTTAAGTTAAAATTAATTTTAAAGCATGGATTTTCTCTTTCTGCCACATGTCAAAACCACAATCATTACCAAGAAGTTTTTCGTCATTTTCCTATTTGCTTCTTGGGAGCTTGCTAAGACAATGTAAAGCAAGAGAATAATGCTATAGGTACTCCCACGCTGACTCCCAGGTTGACTCCCAGGATGAGGTAGCGAGATCTGTTTGTGCAAAGTTCTTCAAACTCTTTAAATAAGTTTGAAGCAGATCTTGCCACCTCATCCTGGGAGTCATCCTGGGACTTTGTTACCTTTGCCGCATCATTAAATGCATCAGGTAATTGATTTGCAATTTCTTGCAAATTAATCATTCTTCTCATTTCATTTTTACATTGTGAAGTTCTCGGTTCTTGATGAGACAAAGTGGGTGTATTCCATGTTAATTTACACCATTCACGTCGTTCTATAGCAACATATTCCTTATTAATAAGTTGTTGCTTACCTCCCCCTAACGGTGGTAAAACGGTCTCATCAAATTGGCAATCAACAAATCTTGCGGTAAAGACATCCCCTGTCATAGGCTCAAGATATCTTATTATAGATGAGGACTCAAAACCTATGTATATGCCCAAACATCATTGGGAACCCATCTTAGATCTTTTCGAAGGTGGAATTGCAACATATGCTGCACAACCAAATTTTTTCAAATGTGATATGTTAGGTTGTTTACCACTAACAAGTTGTATAGGTGACAAACGATGGTAACCAGTTAGTCTAAGTCTAACTAGAGATGCAGCATGCAAAATGTCATGTCCCCAAGCATCAAGTGGTAAACTGGATTGCATAAATAAGGGTCTTACTATAAGTAGAAGACGTTTGATAAATGACTCGACTAACCCATTTTGAGTATGCACATGCAGGACAGGGTGTTCTACCTCAATTCCTAAAGATATACAATAATCATTAAAAACTTCTAAGGTAAATTCAGCAGCATTGTCCAGTCTAATTGACTTTATATGGTTATCTGAAAAATGAGATCTAAGTTTGATAATTTTAGCCAAAAAATATGGAAATGCAAGATTTCTAGTAGATAATAGGCAAACATGTGACCATCTAGTTGATGCATCTATAAGTACCATGAAGTATTGAAATGGTCCACTAGCAGGATGAATAGGACCACAAATGTCACCTTGTATCCTTTGTAAAAAAGTAAGAGATTCATTCTTAACCTTCAGATAAGATGGTCTAGTTATAAGCTTTCCTTGGGAACAAGGAATACACAAGTAATTCTTAGGTAAGCCAAGATGTTATTTTTTTAATGTATGCCCACAAGAATTGTCGATGATTCGCTTAAACATGGTTTGTCCAGGATGGCCCAAACGATAATGCCAAACAGTACGTAAGGCGGGATCATAAACTCTTTATTTTGCCACATTTGCATGAGACTCAATTACACTAATTGTGATATAATATAAACCAACTGAAAAACATGAGAATTCTTCTAATGTGAGCTTCTTGCTCCTAACATTAGATGTAATGCACAATGTCCCTTTATTGTCATTGTTCTGAGTTTTAATATGGTATCCATTTATGCATATATCTTTAAAACTTAGCAAATTCCTCCTTGAATTGCTTGAATATAACGCATTATGCACATTGATTTGGGTACCATTAGGTAACATGAGGTTTGCTTTTTCATAGCCCTCAATTATATGTGCTGGCCCAGCTATTATTGACACTTTATATGTCTCAAATACTAAATTTGAATAAAATTTCAGATTCTTCAAAATTGTATGGGTCGTAGCACTATCAACCAAACATATTTCATTTTTATCCATTTGTATGTTCATACCTTCAACGTAAAGCAAATAAAATTCCTGAATATCAATTCTAACACAAGAATAATAACAAAACAGTTAATGAGAAAATATACCATAATAAAACAAGACTCACAAACCCATAATTAATGTTTTCAAAACAAACCAGACACTCATGGCCTAGACTTTCTATGAGGGAAACTAAATTTAAACACACATGACTTGTAAATGTAAATAGTCCAAAAGTAAAAAAAATAACAACCAAGCAAGTATTAGTCACAAATTAACCAAGCAATTACACCATTGAAGGTAGATTTCCCAACATCTCCTCGAATTGTTCATTGCTAATAGGATTTCCATTCTGATCTTCAAAAAAATTAAATGTATCCAATTGAGTGATATCCAATGGATCATTATTCCAATCTTCAATTAGATTTGTTTCTACTTTCTTTGATTCTTTGAACTTCTCAATCTTTTCTTTAGAAGTTCGGCAATATTTTGCCCAATGTCCCTCCTTGCCACATCTGTGACAAGCATTATTGTCTTTATTTGATTTATTTTGAGGATTGGAATTCCCTTTGCTAGACGATGGTGTCCACTTATTCCACTTATTTTCTTGTGGAGCTCCATTGTTTCCACCTCTATAAGAGTGATAACTATTACCATTATTTCTTCTTCTTCTATGCCATCTTCTATAGCCTTTACCACGACCTCCTCTAAACCCATAATTGGCATTCGCTTCAGGAATTGCCATTGAACCAGTTGGTCTAGAGTTGTGATTTTTTATAAGGACATTACAATTCGCTTCTGCTACAAGTAGGCCAGTTACAAGTTCAGAGTATTTCTGAAAATGTCTTTCACGGTATTATTGTTGCAAAAGTATATTATTTGCTTGAAAAATAGATAGGATTTTCTCAATTATTTGGACGTCAATTATTTTTTCTCCGCATAACCTCAAGCGAGAAACAATATTAAATAAAGCACAATTGTATAACGTAAGTTCATCCATTTACTTTGAGCAGTTGGAAGAATAACCATCTTTTCGTAGTTGTCAAATCTGTCTTTTAAGGATGTCCACAAATTCATTGGTTCATCCTCACAGAGGTATTCTGCTTTCAAGTCATCATGAATATGATGACGCAGAAAAATCAAAGCCTTAGCCTTATCTTCAGAGGTTATTATACCATCCTCTTTGATAGCATTATCAAGCTTGTTTGACTGTAAATGCAACTTTGCATCCAATTTCCATGATAAATAATTGTCCCCACTTACATCAAGAGCTTTAAATTCAAGCTTAGCAAGGTTCGTCATCTGTTTAAAAATACATATATTAGAGGTTATTTTAAACAATATACTGTTAGGCGCTTTCAAATTTCGAATCTTTCACATATACAACAATGTGAAGAAATGTCTTTATGTATAGAGCGTTATCAAATTACATATACCACAATGTAGTTCATTGATTGTATCACAATACAACAATGTAATTTAGTCATTTTTTTATTATTATTATATATATATATATATCATATTATAGATCCAAACCATGTATATATAGGTTGCATGAAATAATATGCAAAAATTACACTTTTACAATAAATAAAAACATTGCTGAATATTAAGGAAATAACGCTAGTCTAACATAAAGCGTTGCTGAAATTATATGGAATACTACACTATTCTAACAGAAAACATTGCTGAAATTAAGAACAGTATAGACACTATTCTAACAGAAAACGTTGCTGAAATTAAGAACAATATAGAAAAACTACGCTATTCTAATAGAAAAACGTTGCTGAAATCAAAAACAGTATAGGAAAAACTACGTTATTCTAACAGAAAGCATTGCTGAAAAGTTTATAAGAAAAAAATAATAATAATTAACGTCCTCGTTTTTTTAATGAATTATAATTAACTCAATTATTATGATTACTAAATAGAATATCCTTAATTCCTATAATTTGTATAATACTATTCTTAAGTATTAAATAAATAACAAAAATTAACGAGCTCTAAAATTTCTTGCAACTAGGGTCTTATTTTGAAGATATATTTTTCTCTAAATAATTTTGTTAAAGAAAACTAATAACAAATGATATAATTATGAAGGTAGAATACAAACCTTTCTTAGAACACTCGTGTTGATAACGTGTTGTGAGTTAGAGAGAAATAAGCAAGATAATAATCAAGAAACAAACAACAACTAGAGAATCATAATGAAGGATTGTTCTTACTAGAATTTGAGATATCTTACATGCAACTAATAGCCTCTATTTATAGGCATATTATGGTAGTGGGTGAAATAGTAGAATGGTGGTAGTGGTAATAGTAATAATGATATTAGTGGTAGAGTGAATGGTGATGGTGGTTATGGTGGTCTAGTGGTGGTCATCCACCATGATGTATCAAGATATCCATTATTTACAACAAAAATTTAATTTTCTACAACTTTGCCAGAAATAGTGAACCTCCAATTCTGCTCCGAAGTACCTCAAAAATCGATTTTAAGTTTCGACGGAAATGTACTGCGAACTTAGGGTTTCTGAAACCATTAAGGTCATAACTTGAATTCTAAATTAGGGAGAGAGGTTGAGACACATAAGTTAGGGTGGGCTATCTTATAAGCCCTATCTATATTTATAGAAAAATACCTTATTCCCATATCTTTAGCTCCAAGTTAGGTCCATATAGGCCCCACTTACTTAAGCTTTTGATTTATTACTTTGAGGTCCATATATCTCATATAATTCTCAAATAATAAATCTAATTGCAGTTAAGTCCACTAAATAACTTCAACTGTATACTCTCAAGTAAATGAATATTATTCGGAAGCCCTTTACTCGCTAATACCAGCAAATAGTCTCTCTACTTAACTGATATTCGTAATAAACACCAAGGTAACATTAACTATTAATGTTAACACCTTTTGAGTAATTACATCTTAGTCCTTGCCTGCCATATCAAAGCATTATAATTATTCTAATAATCCAATAAACATTTTATAGGATCATTACGCAGTCTAGAATAATTAATACTCTTGATTAGGCTCTCAAGGGAATATTATTTCGGTGTGGATTCCTTATTGACACAGTAATCCAACTAAGTAACTTAGACCACCCAACCTACCCAGAATATTGGATCACGTTTGCGTTGTCTGGCCTCACTATTTGGTAGATCAAAGTAAGTAAAAACCAACTTGTAGGGTATACTCTGCTCTCAGAATTTAGGACATTTACAATCAACAAGTTTTTCAGAATCTTTTTATATATTGACAATAACATAAAAAGAATTCTGTCTGACCTGTTTAGTGTATTTCAAATACACCAACACACTGACTATGAACAATACAAGAATATGAGGAACCAGTAAATTACATCTCTCTATGTATGAACACTTCATATAAATAATTTACTTACAACATCATCTTGTGAACGACACTTAATCCATCATATGGATAAAGTAATAATATAATATCATGCTCATTAATAAATATAATTCATCAATTTTATCAATTTAAATTATTTTAGGGCATAAACCCCAACAATCTCCCACTTGTACTAAAAGAATTTAACGTCACACTTGCTACTTATCTTATTAGAATAAGATTTGTATGTGACACTTGTTTCATCAGCATAAAACCCACATCTGTGAGTAATCTCATCAGCATGAGAATTACTACACAGAGCTTCAGTGTAGAGGTTCTGCTAAATTTCTCACAAATACAACCTTGGTTAACCATCTCACCAAAATAAATTCTTTGGCATATGTGGTACACTCTCCCACTCGATGATATCCACCAAGATAATCAGAAATAGAATTTCCAGAATCTGAATCTGACACAAGGTCAGAATTAATGCAACCAATTATAATACTAACATGTAGACTATTTTGTAACTCCGAGTCCAACTGAGATTATCTAAGTCATGATTACAGCTTTCTAAATTTCAGTACCAAAACTCGACAAATGTTAGCTGACTAAGCCCACCTATAAGATAAATATTTGATTTTTGTCCCTTGTACTTTATGTGAGAGGCTTCCTATTACAGAAGCATAGGGAACTGCCTTTCACCTTACTTCCTTTATCAATGTCTATATGACAAAGATTCCAAAAGAGTAATACTCTAGTGAGGGGCTTCCTATACTCTAGTGAGGGCCTTCCTTGGAAGCCCCTCAGAAGCAAATCTAGTGAGGGGCTTCCTATACTCTAGTGAGGGCCTTCCTTGTACAAGGGACAAAAATTTTGATCACTAGAATGAAAGTATTTTCCAAAAAGTCCTTTTACATTAACATCCATTAGATAAGCAAATCTTAATAACATTTCATGTATCATTATAAATGATCATTATGTCATTACTATATAGCTCTAGAAACATTATTACTTACTATCCACATATTATACATAGTCCATCCATATTTAATTAGAATCAACTAACTTGATTTTTCTAATTAAATCAGATGCATCAACTTCGAGATATCTACTTCCATAATAAATGTACAAAGTACTTATGGCCTACTGTAATGAACTTTATCTGACTTGATTGCAAATGTCAATGTCAATATGCTTCTTGGGAGGATAATATCAACATTATTTGCGATCTAAGAATATTCTGTTGAATTAATCAAGACTGCCAACGATATGGTCACGGCAAGTCTCTTTAATGGTCAATCAGAATTTCTTATTCATTGTAAACTCTTCATCCAATGGTTTTAATATTAAATGAAAGTTTTGCAAGATCCTAGATTCGATTAGGATCTAAAGATTCATCTCTTATCACAACAGTTAACCATTGTCTCGAAGTAAATTAACATTTTCGTACGATTCTCATCCTCCAAGAATAAGATCAATTGGGTTCTTGTGAAACCCTCCCACTACGATAAAGTCCTTATGCATTCTAAAGATGAATAAAATAATTCTTGTGTCTCAGCTTATATACTGGTATCAACTTATGAAGTATTCTTAGGAGTATAACTTTTCTCTGTAAATACAAACTCTTTTTGCATACCTATAAACAGATATGCTTCTACTATTGACTCTGATTTGTCACGCGTTCCAAGACAGAATAAATTGTTCATATGGGCTTGGGCCCAAATTACAATTTTTTTTGTCAAAGAAACTGATGATTCATAAGTTAAAAATTTAACTGTTACCCAATACATCAAAAGAAAGTAATGAATTATAATCCCTCATGGATTTCATCATATCCAGTATAGATACTGTTTTTTCCCTTATTACATCATTCTACTGGAAGAATCTAGGTGTAATAAATTAGTTCTCAACTTAGTATGTACCATATAAGTCAAAAGCTTATTTTCCATTACGATCGTATCGAATGACAAAAACTTACCTCTTAACTTTTATGGTTCCACATACAACAGTGAGTGCCTGAATAAGTTAATCACTAAATCCTTTTACCTTCCTTTTTAGAGGAACTCTTAATAACTAAACTCTGAAGCGTATTCATATTAAAGTGACTATGTTTGTAGATTTTAGTTATAACTTGAAATAACTGAAGAAACAATCTATTCAACGAATTCTAAGAAAAATAATTCATCCAAGTATAATGAGAAAAGCCAAGGATCGATTATTATCAATGTACAACTCATTGATTCTCTTTAATTAACTTATAATTATGATAATTAATATTACTAAATAAAAAATTAAACATACTAATAGTAATTACCCTACAACCAATTTAAGATGCCAACTCATAGCCTTTAATTCTTAACATTCAGAAAAAAAAATGATTCAAATAAAATTATAATTGTTTTGAATCATAAAAACTTTTTAAAAGCTATTATAGTAATGCTAATTAACGTTTTGGGTTTTTCTCTTTAAAAATATGCCTAAATTAATCTCCTTAATTAACGTGATTAATTATCTCTATTCAAATCCATGAATTAATTCTCCACCAATAAATCAATAAATATTACTAATCAAGAAAATAAAACAATCATGCAATTAACCTCCCATATTAATTTGGCAATCCATCAGTCATTGCTACCTATAAAATGTGAAGATCTCTCAAACTCATCATCATTTTTGCACAGATATATAAATTTTGTTTCTTACATTTAGCATGTTAAGTAGATGACTAAAAATGTGAAGACTTCTTCATTTCTTTGTTATTATTATTGTTCTTATATTTTATAAATTTGTTTTAGGTTGCTTCGATTTTGAATCCTACAGGAATACTAATGATAAGGTTTCATTACAGTACGACAAAAAAGTAAGATTTTTTTATTCATATATTCCTTTCTCCTGCTAATTTTTTTAATTTCGAATTTTTTTATTCCCTTATTAGCATTCTCCTATTCTTAAATTTGCTCCACCGGGTCGTTAATCATTTCAAATTAAGTTATAGATTTTTGAAAAATATTTTTCTATTAAAGATGTGTCTAAGAACTCTATATCTTTATTTTAAAAATACTTTTTTGAAAAATATTTTTCTATATACACAGTTTAGATGTGTCTTAGTGGTTAAATAAAATATCAAATTCTTCTTAGAATATGTCTTGCATTTTTGTTGCTAAAGGTCTTGAACTCTTCTTGATCACAATTTTCTATAAGAAAATGCCAAAAATAAAAAGTTATAAAAAATAGAACACCGTAAAAAGAGATTTACAAAAGATTATTGGGTAAGAATACAATGATCTTGATGAACATATAAACTACTCATAGCTATATATATACATACATATTTTGATTATCCCAAATCAAAATACTTTGCTTAAAGTTTTCACGTAGAATTGCTTGGGAGTATAAATGTATCGGACACGGTGATGTTGAAACCTTTGAGCAAAAATGAAAAGAAAAGAAAAACATCAATAGAAAAATAGTTTTCAGAAATCTATAACTTTGAAATGATTAACGACCCGGTGGAGCAATTGTTCATTCAAAAAGTAAATAATTTGTTAATAAATTATTTGACTTAAGAATCCAAGTTTAGTAGGAGAATGCTAGTAAGGGAACAATATAAAAAATTTGGAATAAAAAAATTTAGCAGGTGTAGACACCAATTTTCGCCCGCAGGCGCTAAACATCCAAAATTCAGTGTGAACTGCGAGATCAGGGTTCAACCACCTCTAATTCAACCCAAACAATCATTGAACCAACTCAATTTAGTCATCCCCCAACTCAATTTTGCCTAATTTGTCCTAAATTGGTCCTGATTGAACGAATCGGGTGAAAACCCCCAAAATTTGAACTTAGATTGACTTTAGTTGGACCACATCAGGGTTCAATGACCCTTAGCTCAACTCAATTGAGTCCCCCATTAACTCAATTCAACTTCATTGAGTTTAATTTGACTCAAAATTGAGCATAATTGAAAGATTTAGTGAAAATCCCCAAAATTATCCTCAATTTGGCCTTAATTTGACCATATTCAACAATCATCTACATCTACACCACCCATCCTAATATAAACTTTGCACATTCAAACCTCACTCATCATTAAAAGAACTCAAACTAATTGAGTTTTTCTTTCCATTTTGAGGTTAGTTTAGAGAGAGTTAGTGGTAGATCACATCACTTTTCAAAAGAAAACTTTATTTTCTTCATTTATCATCAACAAAAGAGATTACCATGGCTAATGGAGGGTTGATCAATGGATTTTCATCACTCTTTCATTGGTGGATCTTAAGCAAAATAGGTAGGTGATCATCACCCCCTTTTCTCTTATGGTAGAGATTCCTTTTTTAAGTGTTGTATGATGTAGTTTAAAAAGAAAGTGAATAAATGTTGTCATTTTATGAATCTCACTTCATGGTTTATTTTAATGTACTAATTAGTTACCTTTTTAGAATAAATATAACATTGTTAGTGATCTTTTCATCATTTTTTTAATATATATGAATCTTCAAGTATCATTTTAGATAAGTACTAGTTTAGTTAATGTTCATATATCATGAAATAATAAGTGGTTTGATAATCTAACAAGATTGGTCTCTTTTGTATATCATCTCATCATAAAATAATGATTTGTTTTTCATAAAATTCATGTTTAGTGCCAAAAAATGATATGTTTAACAAGAATAGCAACCATTTAACCATGTTATCTAGCATTTGGGGTGTATGGGGTTGATTTTCAAGTCACTACACCATAAAAAGAGGCCAAAAATGTGTTGAAATCTTTTCATACAAGCATGAAATGAAAAATATAAAAATATAGTCTTGTAGATCATGAAAAAATACACAAAATGGGCTCAAGAATGAGTCTAAAAGGTTGTGAAGCGAAGAAGTTATGATAGTTTGAAAGTTCACTTTAAATGTGTTCGATGAAATGCCTAAGTGAATGTTTGATGTGTAGAATTGCTTATTTTGCTAATTTCACATTAATACTTTATTTTGTTGGTTTAAATTAATGTATATCAACCTTAGTTTTAGGTGAAACCCTAGGGTTTACATTAAAAACTTGTCACTTTTGATGGTGTGCCTTAGAAATCAACCAATAATGAGAATAAAATTTCAAATAAGCTTTATGGGCTTGGTAAGCCCATCTTCAAGCAAGCCCACTCTACTTTATTGTTGAGTATTGAGCTTGTTTCATGAGTTTTAAACTCACATCTTAGAATTGGACTTCATAAACCCATTTTCTTGTGTGGGCCTAGCAAAAACACATCTTTGCTTAGGCCCACCTTTCTCTTTTGGGCTCGGATATGCCTAAAACCCTAATCCAAAATTTTAACCAATCAAACAAAATTGAACTAGGTTTCTCTCTTTTAGATTAGTTAATCTAAGTTAGGCTCCTTAGTTTAAGAAATGCATTAGAAATTAGGGTTGTGTGTTAATTTCGAGATTAGGTTAGGAATTTACTTAAACTCGTCGAAATGTGACCACCATGGACTGGCACTCCTAAGTGTGACATACGTGTCTACGCCACGTCGATGGTCTTGCACACTCGATTAGTTGGGTTAATTCTTAGACTAACCCCACCTTTGCAATAATCAAGATTTTCAAAACAAAGAAGAGAAACAACGTTTTCTACTAATTAAAGCATTTTGCATTAGATTTTAGATCATGCTTAACGCTAGGGATTAGAAATCCTAGTTAGGACTCTAGATCTTCCCTAAAGCATATCACTTAACCAAGGCATTTGCATTAGAATTTGGATTATGCTTAACACTAGGGATTAGAAATCCTAGTTAGGACTCTAGATCTTCCCTAAAGCACGTCACTTAGTCGAAGCATTTGCCTATTAAAATTTAGATCATGTTTAACGCTAGGGATTAGAAATTCTAGTTATGACTTCTAGATCTTCCCTAAGACATGTCATTCATTTTTTTCGAAAGAAAGAGCATCTCGTCGCCATGTGTATCCCAGTTTATAGTGTCTCTGAGGAAATCCCAGTTGGGTCACGAGCATAACTGATTTGCGCATGTCATCATTTTTCAGAATAAAAATACTCGTATATCATGAGTGCGTACGCGTGGCTTTCTAATTTAGCCACACGTATTTTGAGCACGAGTGTGGGCCCCAGTATTCCCATATACAACTCATGGTCACGTGTATTTCACCTCATGTGTGAATGGTCCAGAGTCCATTTACACTTTGTTGCAGGACTAGTCTACTGTGCATCCAGGTTTGCATAGTCGTGATGAATCCTCTTGTTTTCTCGTTGGCCGTGAAGAGGTTCACG
This sequence comes from Macleaya cordata, assembly GCA_002174775.1. Lineage (NCBI taxonomy): Eukaryota > Viridiplantae > Streptophyta > Magnoliopsida > Ranunculales > Papaveraceae > Macleaya > Macleaya cordata. Next base: position 273,952 of record MVGT01004159.1, on the reverse strand, counting down.
ACCAACATTGCTTGTCCGTGAATAGACGCAAGTCTATTTGCAATTTTGTGACACGTAAATTTGAGTTTACGTATCAGAGTGTATTTTACTTTTTGCCCCAAAACCTCAATTGCATAAAACATATACTAGAGGGGCTTGAACTTACTTTTTCTTTTACACACTCTTTCTTAGTGTAATTTAATAATTTTTAATCATAAAATTCCATCTAAATACCCTTAGTCGTGAAGTAGAGGCCGATCTCACGATCGGGCGGTTGTCGGGTGTCTAACACCTTCCCGACCCGTGCCAAGATTCCCTTACTAAGAATCTCTCTACGCTGACCAGACTAGTCGGAAGATCGCCAAGTTTTCTGCTAAAACAAAACAATTTTCTAAAATTGGGTCCTGATTCCCAGATTAATCAGGTGGCGACTCCATAAGTAAATCAGACGATTCTACCCCCAGTTAGGAATACGAGAAATCGTTTCTCTTCGGTCGTTCGCGGCCGAGGAGAAAAAGGTTTTTTTCGCGGATCCTACAGCAGAAAAAAGGAATATATGAATAAAAAGCCTTAATTACTTTTTTGTCGTATATTAATGAAATCTTATCATGAGTGTTCCTGTAGGATTCAAAATCGAAGCAACCTGAAACAAATTTACAAAAGAAATAAAATTTATATATCTGTGCAAAAATGATGACTTTGAGAGATCTTCACATTTTATAGGTAGCAATGACTGATGGGTTGTCAAATTAATGTGGGAGGTTAATTGCATGACTGTTTTATTTTCTTGATTAGTAATATTTATAGATTTATTGGTGGAGAATTAATTCATGGATTTGAATAGAGATAATTAATCATGTTAATTAAAGAGATTAATTTAGTTATATTTTTTTAAAGAGAGAAACCCAAAACGTTAATTAATGGCACAATTTCTTTTTGTTAATAGAATAAATATTTTACCTTCAGGAGAAACTAGTGAAAAATAGAGAGAATCATGAGAGGGTGAGAGAGTAAAGAGGGTTGTTTTGGAAGTTTAGTAAGAGAGTGGTTTAGAAAGTTTTGAGTGAGAAAAAGGAATGAGGAGAGATTTTAGGAAAATCCCTTATCTTTTTGTTTCTTTCTTTTTGTAAAAATCCATTGTGTCATGTGTGTTAAATGTTTATTGGTTGTTAATTTTTTTAAACATCCCTCCAACTTTTTTTAATTAAAAAATGGCTCTTTGTGCATGCCGCAATGGCGACAGCTTAAATGGCCTAAAGCGTGAAACCTTATTAAAATAATAGAGATATATTTTGATATTTAAGAAATTTGACTTCCTTTAAGAATTTTTTTTTACATAAAATATATCATTTAATATAAATTTTTGTTTAACAATTAGTAAATGATTCCTCCTCGTACTCTCTTTGAACATTACTTTTTTTCTTTTCCCAAATTCAAATTTTTTTTTCATGAAACAATAAGAAAAATTAAGTAGATTACATAGGTTACTTTTACATAATAATTTTTATTAAATATAAACACACTTTAGTTTAGAAACCATAGGTTCACGCTACCCTAGTAAGATTCCCACCATGAAAAAAAGGTGATCTAAAATTTGATTTTTTTTGTAAAGATGACCTCCTCACTATGTAAATTGTCTTATTAAAATCATCAATATATTCTAAAACTTCCAATCCCTCAAATCAACTCTCAAAAGTCTGACAAATTTTAGTCGTCTTAGTACCTTAGAATGAATTGATTGATTTTCGATGAGAAAAATCTACATGGTGAGGAAAATATTTTCAAGGTAAATACTTACCTCTTGTATCATCTTCATATGCCCACAAGCTCGAGTATCTCTAGAGTGAGGGGATCTAGGGTTATTCGATCCCCTCTCTTTATTTTAGGTTGTGTTTGATTGCAAAAGAATGTATTTTACGAAAATAGGTTCATTAATTTCCACTAGTTCCACGGAAGTACATTCTTTTAGGGGATTAAGAAACTATGTTCAATTTGTTCAAAACTAGCTATTTTTTCACATTTTTAGTGTGTGGCCTCAAGTTACGAGTAATTTAAATTGCAAACAAACAACATAATTTTAGTTGTTTCGGAAACTAAACTAATTGCGTGTCAGTTTTCCCTTTTTAAGGGAGCCAATTGCATGGAAGTTGAGCTCAATCAAACACGGACCATGCTAGACTTACAACAAGTCCTGCAGAATTCTCTATAGAACACGTTAATCAATGTTGGGTGCATATCACCCTGAGAAAGACGCAAATCACGAGGGTGTGTGGGGATTCACACCATCGGTTTTGTAGCAAATTTTATAAGGATTTGATGTAAGCAATATTTTAAAAATGAGCCGTTATAACGGTTATAATGGTAATGACCCTATGCCGTTACGTTGTATTATTATAATGTTGTTATATACTAATGACCGTTTTTTTACTGTTATAATAGTTATAATGGCCGTTATTTTACTAAATAAAATGAAAAATAATATTAAAATATTGTTATTTTCTGTTATGACGACAATTATTTTCTACTAAGATGGTATTTTCTGATTGAACACAAATGGCGTCCCTACCGTTACACCTAGGGCTGCACACGGTTCGGTTTGGTTGGATTTTTTATCAAACCCATATCCAAACTATTATTTAATTTAGGATTACCAAAACCATACCAAACTTTGATGTTTTTTTTAAGAACTAAAACCACACCAACGGTTTTTTGGATTTTTTCGGTTTTGTTCAAATTTCAGATTTTTTTAGGGGTTTTCGATTTTTTTAACGGACAAATCATTCAAAACTAAAGTTTAAATAGATTAAAAAAATTAACATATGACATTTATCAATTGATCATTTAAACTTAAACTAAAACATGACATAATTAGAGCACTTGCATTATAAAAATTTAAAGTTCGATCAAACTTAAAAAATAAAATACTGATTTTTTGAAAACATAGGTATATGTGCGAGTTTTTTTTCATAAGTTAGCATGCATATTTATATATAATAATGCATGTGTATACTATATAGGTATATGTGCGAGTTTTTTTTTCTGGTTTTTTTGGTTTGGTCTTTCTGTTTGGTGTTTTTGGTACGGTTTCGGTTTTTTTAGTTTTTTGAAAACATGAAACCAAAACCAGACCATAAATATCGGTTTTTGCAGTTTTTTGGTTTTTCGAGTTTTGGGTTTCTTGGTTTTACGGTTTGTCGGTATTTTTTTTGGTTCGGACCAGTTCGGACCGGATTTAAAACCGCACCATGTGCAGCCCTAGTTACAACGTTATAACTGTTGCTTTCAAACATTAGGTGTAAATATAAAATTATTGATCAAACACACCCTTAATTATTAATTCAAGGAAACAGTATGCCACGTGTCGATCACAAGACATAGGAGTTGGGTAGCAACTCCAGTCGTACAGAAATCTGAATTGATCCTCAAATTGGTCAGGACTGTCAGAAGACACGGAAGACCTCCTCTGCCTCGTGAGAGAGGGAAACAGATTCCGGAGCACCAAACTTATCGGAAAATCTAAACCCTAACTAGATTCCTGCAAGATCAGGAATCTAAACTAACTAACTTCTATCATAAACCCTGCAAACGTCCCCATGGCTGCCCTGCAACTACCGATCGTTTCAATCATCATCATCATCTTCTTTACCTTCATTATTTCTATCCCCTTTTCATCTTCTCTTCCCTTCATTGTATTACACGGTAAGAATTTACAGAATTTCCATCTCATTTCAACTTCATTTATGATCTCCAATTGCTTGTATTTTATCTAGGTTCTCTCAATTCGAACAGTTAATAATCACTTATTAGTTATTTGAGAAATATAGAGTTGAATCTGTTCTTCATATGATCTCTCTCTCTCTCTCTCTCTCTCTCTCTATATATATATATATATATATATATTCATATTAGTGTAGGTTCTGTCTGAAAAATAAATGAATTGGTGCTAATTTCATTTAGGATCTTTATTCAATTCAGAGATTCAAAGTTCTAATGAGTTTATCTTGTGACAGGCATTGGAGACAAATGCTCCAATCGAGGAATATCGCATTTCACAGAGCTTCTAAGCAGCTGGTCTGGCTCTAAAGGCTATTGCGTGTATGCTCTCATGACCCACTTCTTTTCCTTCATTCTTGAAACACCTCTTTACCTTTTTTTTATGCTAGTATGGATGATGGGTCATTTATAATTCTCGAGCATATATGCGATGGTTCATCAAAGTAAGATGTCAGAATTTAGGCTGTTTGTTGTGGAAAATCCAACAGAGATTGAAGTTAACTCGTTGTCTTATCTCAGAAAATTATGATATGACCCTTGATGCAAACTCTACCCTGTTGACCATTTTTTTTTCTTAACTAGAATTGATTATTTGATAACAAAGAGGGACAAGTCATGGGTGGATAACATCATTAGTTCCAACATATAGATAGATGGAAATGGAATCAGTGTTGTGTAAAGCTCTCAGATCCAAGAAAGACCTGATAGACACTACCATGGACTCCTAGAGAGAAAAAAAAAAGAAAGAAAAGAAAATGCAAATTAGCAGGTCGTAGCACAGACATGATTACGCTAAAACAGACTCATGATGGTGACAATGGTCCAATAGCAATAACCACAGTATGACAAGCATTACAATAATTTCAATAAAGTAAGCGAATAAGAGAGTTTAGTGGCTCTCACAACTTACGTTCCAGTGGAAATACCCAGCAATAAACAAACAAATCATCCTTTGGCTTTCAATAGGAGGTTTGCAATTATTTTGAAAATTATCAAGGACTCCTACTAGTTGTAAACATTATAAAGAATAGAAAAACCAAGTATGAATGTTTTTGGTTCTTGTTAGTTCAAATTGATTTGTATAAAATGAATTGGTATCAATTCGAATTAGAACCATTCAAAAATGCTTTGGGGGCCTTAAGAGTTTTAAATGAAAATAACAGGAAAATAATTGTTTGAATTTGATTGGAACAAATTTTACTTTGAGAAGTTATCTAGCATATATATGTAACATGGTACGTGGTCCTCTAATTGTTTCACCTCATCTGTTGGCTTCTACATACCAAACTTGTATACACCCTCAATTGTGCAATCCGCGTTGTTCCCTTAAAAGAGACATAGTTTTGGTATGTGGAGCTCTAGAAAGAAAGGTGAAATTATATCTATAAGTTAGTTGAGACCATGTTACATGGTGGTAATTCGGAAATATCCCACATGTTTATATGTAACTGTGGTCTATTACTTTCTTTCCTTCTTGTAGCGCAATTGGAGATGGATCATGGGATTCCTGGTTTATGCCTCTTCTGGATCAGGTAAGAGCTACACTACAAATATTGTGATAGCTTGTCACTTAGGATGCTTTTGTATTTTTTCTAATTTAAAGTTTTACATGTTTGCAGGCCCAAATTGTTTGTGATAAGGTGGTAAAGCTGTTTCACTAATTTGCTGGTCCTGCATTCGAAGTTTAACATGTTTTCATTGCAAGTTCATTATTGGACTTACAGGTGAAGGAAATGAAAGAACTTAGTGACGGTTACAACATAGTTGGACTCTCACAGGTGATTAAATGATGATTGGGTGCTTTTCTATTTCGTACTTCATGATGCATCATTTTCTTTTCTATGACCTAATATTCTTTTATCTAAAGAGTGTCTTCATGGTCTCATATGCTTTAATGGTTCCAGGAAGATTAATTTTTTTGTTGTGTTGTTTGGGAATTATGGTATACAGCAATTACTGAAAGTAGCCACATTAGTTACATTTCTTCGTAGTTTCTTAAATTCTAAAAGAAATTTTGACAAGGACAAATCTGTCAGTGGATTTCTATTTGGAGTTGGGTGAACTAATCCTATTATGCTGTTCCGTTCTATCTAGAGCCAGGTATTTGGTTGATGAGTACACCTTAAAATTTTTAAAAATCATTTCCCACTACCTCGACCCTGGTCATTTTCAACCTTCCCACTTTTTAGAGGATTCTAGTTTGCACCTTTTGGATGGTACTATCACCTTTGCGATACATGTCCGAACTATATTTGTAACTTGCACGAGATTAACAATTGAAACTACTGTTAGTCTTGAGGGATGGCATCCTCCTATTATAGTTAGCAGTACTGAACAACTGCGTCCCCCTCATTTATTTAATCGCATGTTCGAGTATTTCTTGGGTCCCTAGGATGCTCTCATTCTGATTGCCTTCTTTTAGTTGTGCCCTTATCCTTCTCTGCATTCTCATCTCGAGTGAGCTTGTGTAAATTGGTTTCTTAATCCCCAACTTTCTTTTCAACAATAGGGTATTCTTAGCAAGGTTTCTTTCTTTCTCTTTTCTTTTCTTTGTTTTTTTCCTTTCCTTTAGAGTTTGAGGACAGTCTGATTATAAAATTTCTAGTTGGTGATGAATAGATGTCAGAATATATAAAAGTAAGGTGCATATTTCTAGTCCTTTGCAGTGTCTCTGAAGCATTAACTTTCATAACCATAGAGGAACACAGCTTAGAAGTGATCAGCTTACTTTTTTTTTTTTCCTTTCATTTTGTTTTGTTTTGGGTTTTTTTTTCCCTGAAGTTGTTTCCCATTGGATAGGGGTGCAAGTGTGCAACTAAAGAAGTGCCTTCTAACTTGCATAGATTGTAAAATGGAGTGCGGTTTCACATTTTCACTGTTAGTTGTGTGTCTTTTCTTTTATTTTTTTTTCTTTTTTTGAAAGATATGTTTCTAGTTCATTAGTTCTCCATGTTCCTACTTCAACTTCTAGTTTAAAGCTAAGGTGTCGTTAAGATATTGGGATGGAAATCGTACTAATATTTTGCTGTTTGACAGGGTAACGTAATAGGTCGTGCAGTTATTGAATTTTGTGACGGAGGACCACCTGTAAGAGTTTTTTTTTTTGTTCATATATTGTATCCCTTGTTTGCCGTTTCTACTTAGATAAATTTGTTCTCATTTAGAGGCATTCTTTGTTTGGCATCTTGACTTTGCAATTTTATGCATAGTTGTTTGTGGTTGAAATGATGGCTGTTCCTGGTTGATATTTACGTTGGTAAATTATCGGCACCAAGGTAGAATGGCTTAATGGTGAGCTAAAAAGGTTCAGCTCTGCATTTAATATGCTTATGTGGTATGGGGACATTTATTAAGCCATCAGGAGTTGGGTTTGCTACAACGGTTAGAAAATTTTCTAGAGACTGTGTATAAACTGAACCACTAATGAGCTATATAGCATGTTTCTGCTAGAGCCTTTGCATCTTCACTATTGCAATATTTCGTTTAACCACAATATGTCTTTGCGTAAGTAATGTTCATTCCATGTCATACTTGAGCATGCTTCAACATGGATTTTTTTTAACTTTAATGACACAAACTGAATTTTCAGCTGGGTGCACACATGTAGTTCTCTCTAGTAGTGACTAGTTTGTTTGTTTTCAACAGTGATACAGAGTATAAGACCCATGGACAATGTATACATTTCGATACACAGTTTATTCCATGTTATGGTAGATAAATTCTAAAAAAAAAGTTCGTATGAATATATTGTATATTCAGTATATAGAAGAAAGTAGCTTAACAATCTATTCTACATTAATATTGTAAATATAATATATAAATGCGATAGAACCAACATTAACGCATGCAAGTGCTACGTGCGTGGTGTGCCTGTCAAAGCTGGAGTCCTAGAGTCTAGAGTTCTATTCGAACTCTAAAGTGGAGAACCAATGGTGTTTAAGTCAAATTAGAAAAGTTATTGAGTTAGAAAACTCTTGCATTGCATGTTTTAGTCTTTTTCTAATTCTTTAGTTTCCTTAATTCCTAAGTTTCTTAGTCTAGTTGGGTTTCTAATTATTCGTGTAGTAGTTTATGCTTTATAAATATGGGTTAATTAATTAGAATGCGTAGAGAAGAATTTATTCTTTTGGTTCTATATTTTGTTCTTGACGAACTGCTCGTGCTGGCCTTTTAATAAGAAACTACTAATCAAAGCAAACTAATTGTCCAAACAAATTGGACTCTTGAAGAAGTTATTAAAAAAAAAGAAACTTTCCTAAAATAAGAAAAACATGAATTTGGCCAAAAAACGCACCGGCTAACCGCGTATTAGTTAGTCTCGTTCGTTGGGCCGTTTTATATCAGACTAGGCCCTCTTGACTCATTTTAACGAAGTTGGGTCCCGAGCCTCGAGAACTGTATCTCATGTGTGTTTTGTCAATTAGGATAAGGTACTTGAGGGCCTGAGGCAACTTTGTCATCAATGGTCAAACCACCATCAAGATTTACAAAAGATTAAATTAAATCCCCTCTGATGCATCGTTTCTTGTAACTTAAGGAAGAGCATAATTTGTTTCTGATTCTTGAGCTGTTACTTTCCCTTGAGCTGTTACTCTCCCTTGAGCTGAGAGTATGTTTCTATTATTGTGAAAACGTGGTCCACCATAGAATTTTATAAGTAATATTTTTGGAGGAAAAAGAACTCGAATTACACATGCAGTGAGGAGCAACTCAAATCAGATAAGTTGACCTTTTAGATGAATGACATTTTTCACATTTCCATTTTCTACAGGTTAAGAATTTCATCTCATTGGGAGGTCCTCATGCTGGTACTGCTTCTATACCTTTTTGTGGAGTAAGTTATCTTTTGCCTTTCTCGTCATTTTAACTAAAGAAGTATAATTTTGGACCTTTTGGTTTGGACATTTCTTGAGGTCACCTGAAGGAATTTTATTTACTAGGAGCATTTCCTGGTTGTTTTGTTCAGAAATTTTCTGTGAGGTTAACCAACTGTAGCATCAATTAAGAAATAAAAAGTTAACCATCTCCACGAATGTGCTTAGAGCATCTTTCTATTTGTTGTATAACATGGAGAAGCAAACAGGGATGAGCTTTAGGATATCAAAAACCTCTTCTTTTTCTTTCAACGAAAGAGGATGAGGAGCTAGCTCAAAAAAGTTGACATAGGAACATAGCTGCAGACATAGAAGGTTGCCTACTTTTATTAGTTACAGTTACACTGGAACATATGAAGAAGTACTCTTAAGTCTTAACATCACAACTCTGTCAGTATATGAGTTACTAATTGTATACTCTATCCTCGGCCAATTTTTTGCAAACTTTCTCTGGTTGCATGGAGTTAGAAACATCTGTTGTTTCTGGTGTTGATGAGAGAATTTAAGTACTCATCATGTGGAGCATACAGTCTACCAGTGAAGTAACAATACAGATTATAGACACATTGGGTGCTGGGACCCACAAATCCATGTGACTGGTAGGTATGACCAGATTGGATCATTATAACCCTCTACTCTCTCTTCTAGTTTCTTTCTCCTTTTTCTTCCACAACTTTCTGATGATCAAAATAGATCTCATAAGTCACGTGGTTATAATAATTTGATTGGATCTATGTTGGCCTAAGATATCCCCTTGGTTGACACGAATGACGGGTGGTCTTCAACTCATGTTTGCCAAGTTTATCTCGATTTGTATTATCACTATGCTGTTGGTGGACTCTCTTTGTTGTCTGTGGAGTTAATGGAGTGGTACTGTAGGCCGTAGCCCAGTTCTGGGCCAACCATGAGAGAGTAATGTTAAACTTAGTGTTCTACTTGTAGTGATGAAATTTATGAACAGAAGTCCTGCAATTAGATGTCCATGGAAACACGTGACGTGGAAATAATACATGTATCAAAAGTGCTATGATCTAACCACCACTTCTGTTTAAGAATGTTGAAATTGCTTTCTATTTTTGCAGTCCAGTTTCATATGCATTCTCGCGGACACCTTAATCAAGTTAGAGATTTACTCTCCCTATGTCCAGGTTTTCTCTGTTTGTCCTTTCTATAGAGTCCTTTTCCTTTATATTTGATTACAAGCTATTTTCACTTGTCACTTATCCTATTTTGTTACTACTTTGTTAACTGTCATGATGCTTAATACAAGTGAACTTCTAATTCACATTGCTGTCATTGCAGGCTCACTTGGCACCCAGTGGTTATCTTAAAATTCCAACTGTGAGTAAAAGGCTCTCATGGGCATTATTATGCTGTTCAATGCCTGATTAGATTTTTGTTTATTTCTTACAAATGTTTTATGGACTTCAATAAAATTTGATTTTGGTGTCTTTTGTGATTCCTCAATTTTAAGTTAAATTAGAAAATATATTCTTTATAGTTTTGTTTTTCCCTCCGGAATGATGCATTTGTTTTATATACATGCACGGAAAATAACTCATCTTTAAACGAGGATAAATTATAATATGTATTTATGCATGAATGCGGACCTTTTAGTCTACCATGGTGTGCTTACATGTGCACAACTTGTTCTTCAGTATAAAGCAACTTCTGTATAACATATCACAGAGCAATCTTTCTGAAATAGCTGACGAGAACCAACTGTTTCTTTCTAGGATATGACCGCTTATTTGGAAGGATGTAAGTTTCTCCCTAAGCTTAATAATGAACTCCCTAGTGAGAGGAACTCGACTTACAAGGAACGGTTCACTAGCTTAGAAAATTTGGTTCTTATCATGGTAAGCCCAACAATATATTTGTTGTTTTTCCTATTATGCAGATATTTAGTTGTTAAATTTTCAGCTAACAGGTTTTCCATATATCTTTGTAAATCTCATCAGTTTGAGCATGACACGATTTTGATACCAAAAGAAACCGCCTGGTTTGGATATTATCCAGATGGTGCCTTTGACCCAGTTTTGCCTCCTCAACAGGTAAGTTTTCTGCTTCATACTGTAATGCAAATTGCAGGTTGGATGTTTTATAATCTGTTCTGTTTAGTACAGTGTCCGGAGGCCGGAGCTTTTTTACTTTTTTAGTTGCACTTAGCTAAGCTCTTGAAGTCAGAAGAACTTCTGTTAATTCAGAAAAGATATAGGTGTTATCTTATTCAAAATGTTAAAGAACTGGAGTTGTTGTTGTCTATGAGTTCATAAAATAAATGGTATCAATGTACCCAGACGAGAACCTATTATGTACATAGGTGCCTATTACTATCAGTTCCAATTCCTGTACTGATAGTAAATGTTTCAATTCCTACTATTATCACTTTCTATAAATGTTCCTGGAAATAAAGATCTTCCCATACGAACCCTAGGCTTCACTTCATTAGAATCCTTCTTCGACCAACCTAGAGAACAAGTTTATATCCCCCTCATCATACCTGGAAACATGCTAAAAGGTCTCGACTTTCTGTTGAGTCACCCCCGGATTATTTTGGAAGTTCGAACTGCAAACTGTTTTATACTTATTTCCAGCAAGAGTTAACCATTTCCTTTACCGGATTTGAAAGAGTGCAAAACTGAGTTACTGACCTTTCCATCTAGTAACTTTTCTGGTTTGTTCCATACTTTTACATTTAAAGTGGCATCATAATGAAACATATCGCTTCCTGCAGACTACTCTCTACATCGAGGACTGGATCGGGTTGAAAACCTTGGACGATGCTGGAAAGGTTAAATACATTAGTGTGCCTGGAAATCATCTTGATATATCCCAGAGTGATATGAGGAAGTACATTGCACCTTACTTAGAGGACCAAACTCCGAGTAAGACAATACTGAGTCGATCATCATCTCATCAATGGCCATCATCAATCCGGACTGTCATTATGGAACTGATTGGGATGTGGGAGGATCGACCATTGCTGCAAAAGTAATCCAAGATCACAGCATCTGGCTTTTGTTTACACGTTAAAGGTAAAAGAATTCAAACTTTGTGGAGCATTACTGTTTATTACAGTAATTCTAATTCTTCTTTGTGATAGCCGTTTGTATTGGGAACGGAATCATTGACGGGGAATATGAAATCATTAGCAGGAAATGTATCAATTGCATATATCAGAGTTGGTCTGTCAATCATATAAACCAGGACTGTAATTTGTAAGTAAATGCTTTTGGATTCAAAACCCTGGCTTATGGTCTAAAATGGACATCTACTTTATGATCATATTGCTATTAATATGTATAAATGATTTTTCAAAAGACAAGACCAGAAGACTATTGTGAAGATCAGCTTATCCGGATTTTCTGGAATTCAGATTTCTGTTGTCTTGAATGAGCATTTTTTTCTTGGAAGAAAACTAACTAACAATCAAGTAACAATAAACTATCAAATTCAAAATCACATAAACAAAACTAAAAATTTTAGTTGAAAATTGAAACCATCAACCGGTTTCGTTCGTGACCCGAGGCAGCTGTGTGGGGGTGAGAAGTGTCCCAAAGTAGTTTAGGACTGCACGATTAGGAAACTGAGTGAGTGAGTTTTTGATTTTCGGTGTTTCATCCTAAGTAACCAGAGCGCGGAGCGGGAGCGAGAGCGGGAGCGAGAGCGGGAGCGTTGGAGCGCCAAATTTAAAAATGCCTAAGGCTCGGAGCGCCTAACTTACTCACACATAGTTGAAGTTTTAATTGACTACCATTGACTAGATTATGATTAACTAGATTATTAAATAAATTTTTATTAACAAAATCATTGAATAGTTAGTAAAATAATTTTTAAATTTTATTAAGTATTTTTTGTAATAATATTCCATTTTTTAAAAATTATTATTCTCTATATTTCTTATTTGTTAACTATATTAATGCTATTTAAAGTATACTATATATATAATAACTAAAATTTATTGTTTCTCATATTAATTATATTTTATTATGAAAAAAATTAATTTTTACTAACCAAAAAGTAAGTGAGAAACACAACCATATAACGTGTGCTTTAAGGGCACTTAATAAGGTTATTTTTGAACGAGTTTTTTTACAAGTTAGACTTCTTCAAATCAGCTGATTGTTTTTATATAATATTATCATTATTTATAAGATGTCCACCAAAAATCAGCTCAATCAGAGATATCTAACCCTCTAAACAAATCACTTTAAATGTCAGCCGTTCATTCACATTATAAAGTCTAAATTAAGTGTTTGTAGTGATATAAGTCTCTGATTGAGCTGATTTTTTTGAAATATGATCCAAATAGTATAAATAACATACATGTAAAAAATTAGTCCATTTGGACAAACTTAACAAAAAAACAATTAGACATTTGAAAGTATTTTGTTGATTAGGCGCTCCAAAAATTTGGAACCGCACTCCGACAATTCTCGAACCGCGGACCGAAGGCGCTCCCGCTCCCAAAACGCGAATACGCGGTTTGGGAGCGGGAGCGCCAGCATGTTTGGGCGTTTTTGGTTACCCCTGCAATTTACAATGGTAAAAAACTATGCCTTCAAACTCAAAGCTTCGTTTCTACTTTCTTCTGGGTTTTGAAGAGCGAGAGGCAATCTGTCCACGGGCAGAGCATGGAGGCAATCTGTCCACGCGCAGAACATGTCGGCCTCCTGCCTGCACCCATCTGTGGCCTATCTACCACCGGTCCACTCCACCACCACATTTCACGGTGGAGGGAAGCAGTTTGTATTGGGTATTAAACTAAGTAACTAGAAGCCTAGAACAGGAACCTGTTATGGTAACAAAAATGGTCTTAGTTCCCAACATTTTCAGTTAAGATAGTGAAATTTTGTGGTGTTCTAATTCGAATAGATTCCTCGTAAGCGACTACCCATTGACACACCTAAATTACAAAAAGGAAGCCTAAAAAATTATTTCTATCAAGCCCTTTCAATGTCATCTGAATTATTATTAAAATAATAAATTGTTCAAAACTCACTTTTAAAGCTTCCAAATATTATTACTATACAAACTTTTATATTTTGTACAAAAACTCATATTTGAAAATTATATGTCTATTTAGTCACTTCTTAATAAACTTGGCAATAGGAAACCCGACTCGCCAACTAAACAGATAGGGTTAGGGTTGACATTTTTTGACCTGCAGGTTAGACGGGTCAACCCACCTAACTAGCGGGTGACTCCCAACCCGTGAACTATATATATTTTCAAAAAATAACACTTTAGTTTAAGTTTTTAATAACTTTTAATTTTTAATTTTAAGTTTTAGTTAGTGATTTAATGTTTTAACTAATAAATTTTAAATTCTTCACTTTGAGTTTTAAGTTTAAAACTATAATTATTAAGTAATAAATTATTTTTTAAAATTTTAGATTTAGTTAGAGTCAATCCACCAATCCGTTAAGGTGAACCCGCCTAAGATTAGGGTTTAGAAAACTGACCCGTTTAACGGGCCAAAGTTAGGGTTGAGCAATCTTGCCCCGTCAACTCGCCAACTCGACTACAGTCGACCTTAACCCTAACCTGTTACGAGGTCTACTTCTTGAAATCAAAATATTCAACTTCATTTTGGTGCACTTTTAGTTCTAGTTATACTTTTAGCATAAAATTGGTTAAAAGCCCCATAGGGAAAAAATAATTAGTGTTTAGTATTTGATATTTTTAAAATATACAAAAGATCTCGTGATCATTTTAAAAAATAGTTGTTAGTCTTTTAAACTTGTTAAAATATTGATTTAGTCAACGGTGAACCATTTTCTATAAGTTAAATTTCATTTATTACCTTTTTGTAACTGTTTCAAAACTTCTAAAACGGTTTAAAAAATCAATGTAATAACTATAAATTCCTTATTTTTAGGAATTCTAATCATCCCTATCTTTTTTATAATTGTGGACAAGTTATTACAAATTTTTATACTGATTTACACGCGTATGATTATTACCCACGTGATATGAATCTCAATCCCTAGTTTTAAAATTTTTCGAATTTCAATGACATCCAAAGCGTCCATCTAGTTTTAATATATAATTTTACAAAATTAAGAAAAATTAGAAATTGTAGTCAAAGAATATTTTGTTCGGTTAAGAGAATATGAGAGAAAAAATAGAAATTGTAGTGGAGAATATTTGGTTTGGTTACAAAATAAGAGTATTATTGTCACTTACAATACAAACGTTTGACTAACTACCATTTAAGATGAAACACATATTTTAAAAGGGTGTTGTTAAAGGGGTTCCTCAAAATGTTGGGGGATGGACATGTTAAATAGGCTTTTAGTCCAAAATCACCTTTTCAATTTTTTCTTTCCTTGGGGTAGTGAGGGTGTAAATTAAACTAACACCTCACCTCTACCGCCGGCCACTGAACGGAACTCCACCACCGGCCACCTTAACCTCACCACCGGCCACCTAAAAATTATAGAAAGAGAGAGGAGTGAAAGAGAGAGAAAGAGAGAAGACTGAAAGAAAGAGGGAGAAAGAACGAGAGGACCCACCCCCTTCTTTCCTTCCCTCCCCTTATTTCCTTCGTTCTCCTTCTTTCATTCCTTCCCCTTCTTTTCCCTCGCCATTACACAAATAAAAAAAAGGTTAAATCTAAAGTTTTTTTTCGAAGAAGATGACGAATTCGACCAGTGGTGGTTGAAATTTTCAACAAAACTCGACCACCAGTAGTGGAGTTTTGCTGAAAAATTCAACCATCAGTGGTTGAATTTTTTTTAAAAAAATCAACCACCAGTGGTTGAACTGCCCAAATTTTTTTAAAAAATTTGAACTGGTGGTCGAATTAGTCATCTTCTTCGAAATTTTTTATGAATTAACAAGAGTAGCAGATCTATTTCAGCCCAATGGTGGTTGAACTTTTCAACAAAATTCGACCACCAGTGGTTGAGTTTTGATGAAAAATTCGACCATCAGTGGTTAAGTTTTCCTGAAAAACTCAACCACCAGTGGTAGAATTCGTCATCTTCTTCGAAATTTTTTTAGATCTGAAATATTTTTTAATTGAATTTTTTTTTTAATCTATGGGGAGGACGAGATCTAGCTAGATAGAGAGGGGTGAGATCTAAAGAAAGTCGAGTTCTAGAGAGGTAGTTGAGGGTGGAGGCGGTGAAAAAATCAAAAAAGAAAAAGGTAGTCGGCAATGGAGTTGTCGGCGGTGGAGGGGAGCTGCCGGCGGTGGAATGGGAGGTGACCGACGGTGAAGTGGGAGTGAGGGTGGTGAAGATGATGGTTTAGTTTGAGATTTTTTAAGGTTGGGTGGAAAGATACCAGCCCATTTTTAGGTAACCACCCCCTTAGTAAAATTATGTCCATCCCCCCAACCATTTTGAAGTATTTTGTCCACCCCTTTATCCTGTCCACCCCCCTACATTTTAAGGAACCCCTTTAACAGCACCCTTTTAAAATTTTCAAATACTAAACACTAATTAATTACTATATAATGGTCTAAACCCCAATTCTCTGTACTTTTAAGTGTTGTTAAAGGAGTTCCTCAAAATATTTGAGGGATGGACAAGTTAAATGGGTTTTTAGCCTAAAATCTCCATCCAAATTATTACTCATTTTTACTAGGAGTGGTATTGGGGCAAACTAACCTAACACCCACTTTCTCTCTTCACCCCACTAAAATCAAATAGTACACCCTACCCCACCCCTACCAACATCACCATTATCTTCATCTTCACCACTCTTCCACTGCTGGCCACCTCCACCGCCGGTCCCTTCCACCTCCATCCACCGCCTAACTTGAGCCTGCCATAAGGAATTGACCATTTAGGGATAATAGTCCGGATCTTAATATTTCTCATTTCCGACTTCATAATCAGCAATGACGAAAGGATGATCCATATCCTTCTAGGATTTATCATGTCTAGAAGACATAACTTAAGCATCTTAAATCATGAATCTAAACCCAATGTTTTGCACCCAGGTAACGCTCATGAGTTCAGATGGAAAAAAACTTAAATTCCGTGGTCATCGATCAACTGCGAGACCACTTTTGTGAAGGAAGATGAGAACAACAAATAAAGTTTATATATGAAATTTATCACGACATATACAGTGTTCCTAAAAGACTCAGTATCCTGCCATAGGTTTAGGACATTCACCAACACTGTTCCTACCTCCACCGCCGACCGGAAAAAAATTTCAGATCTGGGTAAAGGTGAGAGAGAAAGAGAGAGAAGCTAGAAAGAGAGAGCAGAGAGAAAGAGGGAGGAGAGAGAGACCGTAAAGAAAAGAAGAAGAAAGAAGAAGAAAGAAGAAGAAAGAAGTGGCCGACAGTGGATTTGTTGGGGTGTTCTTTTAGGGTTAGGGTGTTTTTAAGGGTTGGATGTTTTCTGGGGTTGGGATGAAAAATATCAATCCATTTTTAGATGACCATCCCCTAAGTAAACCTAATCCATCCCTACAACTAATTTAAAGGGTGTTGTTAAGGAGGTTCTTAAAAATGTTGGGGAATGGACAAGTTAAATGGGCTTTTAGTCCAAAATCACCTTTTTAATTTTTTTTCTTTTTACTAGGGGGTGCTAAGGGTGTAAACTAAACTAACACCTCACCTCTACCATCGGCCACTGAACGGAACTCCAACACTGGCCATCTCAACCTCACTGTCGGCCACCTAAAAATTATAGAAAGAGAGAGAAGAGTGAAAGAGAGAGACAAAGAGAAGATTGAAAGAAAGAGGGAGAGAGAACGAGAGGACCCACCCCCTTCTTTCCTTCTCTCCCCTTCTTTCCTTCGTTCTCCTTCTTTCCTTCCTTCTCCTTCTTTCCCTCCCTCCCATTTTTTTCCCTCCATCCCATTTTTTCCCCTCCCCATTACACAAGACCAAAAAAAAATTCAGACCTAAATTTTTGTTTCTCCCCATTACATAGACCAAAAAAAAAATTCAGACTTAAATTTTTTTTCGAAGAAGACGACGAATTCGACCACTGGTGGTTGAAATTTTCAATAAAATTTTTTTAGATCTGTAATTTTTTTAGATCTAAAATATTTTTGAACTGAATTTTTTTTCATTTTGTCTATGGAGAGGACGAGATCTAGCTAGATAGAGAGGGATGAGATTTAGAGAGGACCGAGTTCTAGAGAGGTGGTTGAGGGTGGAGGAGGTGGTGGAAAAAGGGGACAGATCTGTATGAAGAGAGGGGTGGAGGCGGTGGAAAAAATCAAAAAAAAAGGTAGCCGACAATAGAGTTGCCGGCGGTGGAGTGGAGTTGCCGGCGGTGGAATGGGAGGTGGCCAGCGGTGAAGTGAGAGTGAGGATGGTGAAGATGATGGTATAGTTTAAATTTTTTTAAGGTTGGGTGGAAAGAAAACAACCTATTTTTAGATAACCATCCCCCTTAGTAAAATTATGTCAATCCCTACAACTATTTTGATGTATTTGGTCCACCCCCTATCCTGTCCACCCCCCAACATTTTGGGGAACTCCTTTAACATCACCCAATTTAAATAATCTAGTCCAACCTCCAATCTTGTCCATCCTCCCCCCACACCCCAACATTTTGAGGAACTCATTTAATAACATAGGTAGAGGATAGATAAAGTTTGTTATTATTTTGTTTTTAAATTCTAATTATTATATCTCTTAAACTAAAAATCAGATTTTGACAAAATTTATATATTTAAAAAGCAATCGTCAAGATCTTCGAGATGAGATCAGTCAACAATATTTTTTTAATAAAAATAAAACAAAACTTATTACATATTTTTTGCAAAAATATTTTTGCATTGCTGTTTTTAATAACATATTTTGACAAAATTTATATATTTGGAAATAACTAATCGAGATCTTCACTTCTTGTTTTATAGTTTTTATTTTTGAAGCATGAAAAATAGAATTTGAAAACAAATTAGTTAAAGAAACACGTAGTTTTCTATTTTCAAAATGCAAAAGTATTTTTGCATATTTTTTTGTCAAAGTAGTAATTTGTTTATTTCTGTAATTTTTGTAGACGGTTTTTAGTAACAAATTTTGACGAAATTCATATATTTAGAAATCACTCATCGTGATCTTTACTTCTTCTTTTGTTATTGCCTAATTTTTAAGCATGAAAATTTGAATTTTGATTCAATTTAGATTAAAAAATTAGTTAAAAATAGTTTTATGCTATGCAATTTTTTTTTAAAAAAAAAGAATTGTTGACTGGTCTCATTTTGAAGATCTCGATGAATAGTTCGAAAAATATATATATATATTTATTTAAACAAGTTGAACTACTTGCAATTAATTCATTCTCTCATGCAGTGCTTGGTGTGGAGCCAGAATCCGGCGCGCGCCACGCTCGAGGGAGACTCGCACGTGGGAGACGCATAAGTTGGATTCGCCCACCTCAGAAGGGGTATGAATGTGATGTGTAAGGAGTCGCCACCTGATTTATGGGAATCAGGACCCGAGATTTTAGAAAATCGACATAAATCTAGTTTTCCGAGAAAACCATGGCGATAGTCCAAAGTAGATGGTCTGCGGTACGGAGATAAAGGATAAGGGGATCTAGGTACAGGTTGGGAAGGTGTTAGGCACCCAACAACCGCCCGTCCATGAGGACGGCCTCTACTTCGCGATTAAAGACTTTTAGGGAAATATATGATCGATACTAAGTTATGTTGCATACACAAAAACAACGACACTATGGTAAGTAAGCCCCCTAAATCTACGTGTCATGATCAAATAGTTCTGGGGCAAAAGGTGCATACATCCATCTGTCTGAATGCAGCAAAAGAAGCGACGCAAGCCATCGACAGGCCTACGTGCTTAGAGCACAGTGACATGGACGTACTTTGTATCCACACACAAACAAGGGGTGTGATACGTGCAATGTGTACACGTACACTCAAACATGTGATATGGTGTTGCATGCACCATACACTGAAGGATCACATCCGACATGGGATGTGCCCAAAAGACGACAAGAAGCAAGTGACGTGGACGTACTTTGTATCCACGCACCAACAAAGATGACGAAAACAGATTCATGGACGCTCTTGGGCGTGAATCTGTAAGAGGACGAATGTTGGGACCCTCAAAGACGACGAAAGCTGAGTGTCCCGAAGATGACGATAGGCAGGTTCAGCCCTTAGGCGTGAACCTCAAAGACGACGATAGTAGAGAATCTCCTAGACGCAAGCGGAGAATCTCAAAGGCGGATCCATGGACGCTCTTGGGCGTGGAACTGAAAGACGACGAATGGTAGAGAATCTCCTAGACGAAAGCGGAGAATCTCAAGGACGGATCCATGGACGCTCTGGGCCGTGGATCTGAAAGACGACGAATGGTAAAGAATCTCCTAGACGAAAGCGGAGAATCTCAAAGACAGATCCATGGATGCTCTTGGGCGTGGATCTGGAAGACGACGATAATAGAGAATCTCCTAGACGCAAGCGGAGAATCTCAAAAACAGATCCATGGACGCTCTTAGGCGTGGATCTGAAAGATGGCGAGTAGTGAAGAATCTCCTAGACGAAAGCGGAGAATCTCGAAGACAGATCCATGGACGCTCTTGGGCGTGGATCCGAAAGATGACGATAATAGAGAATCTCCTAGACGAAAGCGGAGAATCTCAAAGACAGATCCATGGACGCTCTTGGGCGTGGATCTAAAAGATGAATGTTGGGACTCTCAAAGACGATGAAAGCTGAGAGTCAAAGATGATAATGGCAGATTCCGCCCATAGGCATGAATCTCAAAGACGATGAAAGGCAAATTCCGCCCTTAGGCGTGACTCTGAAAGAAGGATCACGTCCAATATAGGACGTACCTGGAAACGAAAGGGGATCACACGATGCACGAGGGCCGAAGAAATGCGAGCGTCGATGAGACGCGAATGATGCATGTCTTGTTCTTTAGTACCGCGCGAAGGTATCTAAAGATTCCTAATCTAGTTTAAGGATGACCCTGACTCTATATGTATGAAGATCTCTAAGCTAAATGTGATGCATCTGGAAGAAGACGTGTAAAACAAATGTGAGGGTAGAATAGGAATTTCACATCGAATGAAACCCTACAAACCCTCGAAACAACACACAATCCTAGGCTAATGCAACCGAAAGCTACAAGCACGCAAAGCCTAACCGTAGGGTGAACTATGCTAGAGACCTTAATCTCTATTATTGTTTGTTTTTAGGGTTTGGCAAGTTATCGGGCCCTCGGGCCCGACATGAGTGGGTGTGGGTTCTTGGACCCACAAGGAAGAGAATGGGCTCTATGGCCCAAGCGATGGTGATGGGCTTTGGGCCCTGGAAAAATGGATCTAGGCCCGTGGGCCTGGCATGGAGGCGGGCCCTTGGGCCCAAACTCGAGAAATGAGCTGTTAAGCTCATAGCAACCGATGGGGAGTCCAGAAGCTGAAAATTGGGAAATAAAGGCGGGCCCGTGGGCCCACCACGAAGGGATGGGCCCGCAGGCTGAAAATGGCTTATTCAGAGGCTTATTAAATGTTCCAATCCCAAACTAGCAAAAAATAATCAAAACACTAGTATAAGTCGCGAATTATTTGGAATCAATAAACAAGTGAATTAAAACAACTCATGATTCACAACTTTAAACTCAAAGACGAAAATGTAAGCAACGTTCATGCAAAAATGTTTTTGCAAAAAATGATGAAGCCACATGCCGTTTAAATGAGTTTTTTTTTTACCACTCTACTATTTTGATGGGTTGGAAGTGACATTTAGCTATGAGGAAGGGTCCTCAACTTACATTCATGTTGACATCACCTCATATAATATTTAGACGCCATCTACAAAGAGTTAAAGATTTCTAGTATAATGTGCGTCTTCTCTTATTGCATCTTCTATTTGAGTTCCTGACTTTATTAAATCCAACATCTGATGGTGGGCTACAAGACTTAAAGGTAACTTATACTCAA
>MVGT01004159.1:234131-248738 GCA_002174775.1 Macleaya cordata | reverse complement strand
AATTAGAAAGAGTGGAGTGCAAGGAAAGTAAAGAAAAAGAAAAGAAAATATGGGTTAAATAGCTCAAATGGGCCATTTGGGCCTGTTTTGAGCTATTTTTTGGGCTTTGTTTTTTTGATGACTTTGGGCCATTTTTGGGCTTAATTTGGGTGAGGTTTTAAGCTAGTTTTGAGCAAGGTTTTGAGCTTTGGTTTTGGGCTATTTTTGGCTTGATTTTGAACTCCATTTAGAGTTATTTTTGTGGGTGATTAATGAGAATCTCAAAGTATTCTATAAATGAAGGTGGGCAAAATTAGGGTGTCTACACAATCATTACACAAAAGTTTAGTAGTCTCACTGTGCAGCGAATGACCGCATCGATCAAGGAATGATTGCAACGGTCAAGTATTGATCGCCCAACAATTTTGTTTTCAAAACAACATTATCTCTCTCTCTTTCTCTCCCTCTTGGGATTGAATCTCGTTCTATTGTCCGACCACATCAATCGGAATCGGAGAGCTACTTGCCTACTTCATGGTATTGGCCATAGAAAATAGTTTTGCTTTCTTATGTCTATTGGAATCAAATTTAATTAATAAGTCCTTAAAATGAAAATCAAAAAAACAAAAGTTATATATCAATGAAATCCAAATCTAAAACGGTGCTACTAATTAATCCACGTACGATGGAGTTACATTGGGATCGTCTAAGACCCAAAAAAGATTATGACCAATGATTGAACCTAGGATGGAGTTTAGTTTGAGCCTGTTCAAATATATATCTCCTTTCTTTCTTCTATAGGCTCATCTGATTTGATTTGACCAATTCATCATCCTTCACAAGAATAAAAATCTTCATCGACAATCTCATGTCAATTTTCAATCTTGCACAAAAATCATTCACACAAATAGACATTCAACACAAATGATTTTTGTTGACGGGAAAAAACCTAACAGAAAAAACTCCGGGACCTAGTCCATAAATTACCACTAAGAATTGTGAGAAATCTTAGAACCGTTCACATCGACAACACGAATCCCTCATGCAAACTCGACCGGTCTTTCTCCACGACCCGAATCTACGAATCGCCTCTTCAATGATATGTGCGTCTCTAACTCGGAATCGACCAAGCCCCGCACTTGTTAGCTTGAATCCACAAGCCTCTTGTACACCTCCAACCCGGAATCCACCAAGCCTCGTACTTGTATGCTCGAATCTACGAGCCTGTACCTCGCCGGAACTACACCGACGAACTCACCGGAACTCCACCGGTAACTGTAATGGTGTTTAAAGATTTGGTATTTATTCAACACTTTATGGCTCTCATGCTAGAATGATATGCAAGATCAAGCTAAAATGAAAAGTCTTATGAGAGTAGAACAAAATCAACTCTCAAGAAGAAGATAGCTCAATCTCTCTCAAGATCTTGAAGCCCTAGCTATTTGGAGAAGATGACTACAAGGAGTCTCTCAAAGGTTTCTCACCCTAAGCTCTTTAACTCTCTTCTTCTTCTTAGATGCATAACCTAAAATGGTTTGCCTCTCTTCTATATAAAGAGAAGGAGCAAAACCTAAGGTCATTTAGGTCAAAAGACCTAAAGGGTATGAAGCCCTAGCTCTAAAAATTGCGCAACCCAAAAACAGGTGCAGGAGTATTGATACTCCTCTCAGGAGTATCAATAGTCCTATGAGGAGTATCGATAGTCCTATAAGAAGTATCGATACTATCCTGATCTGTTGTCAACAGATCAGAGGAGTATCGATAGTCCTGTTGAGGAGTATCGATACTAGCCTGCCCAAGCTAGAAATGACTCTAAATGAGTTCTAAATACATCCTAGATTATGTGACTGAGTCCTAATGCAATATTAACCACCTATGAATGATAAACAAGGTCACTTACCAACGCGTGGCGAGTTCCAGTGGTGAGTTGAGTCCGATGGCATGCTTTTTCTTCGATCTCTGTTGAAGTGTAAGTTTGCACGAAGGATACAACCTAACTCTAACCCAAGCAAGGACTTACATTTGAGTTTATTGTCTCACCATGAACATTGACACACCCAAAGGGGCCTTTTAATCTCCCCCTTTGTCAATTTCATGACAAGACCCCATACATAAGAAAATTTCAAAAAAGTATTACAACACAAATTCTCTTACAATGGACTCAATAAAATGCAATGAACATTGACAAACCCAAAGGGACCTTTCAGTTTCGAAACTAAAAGTATTTTTGAGCAACTAGATACTTTGAGTTCGAAACTGTTTCGAAACCAAAAGTCATTCTGGAAACAGATGACCTTGGTTTCGAAAGAAACTTCCTTGGTTTCGAAACCAAAAAGTTGTTGAGCAGTAGATGGCCTTGATTTCAAAATCAGGCTTGTTTCTTTTGAAAGCATCGCCTCGATTCACACAATAATGTTGTTTTCGTGTGCTGTAAAGTAACCTTTTATGATCTTTTAGCACATTTTTCATTAATGCTTGTCTTAGGGGAATTATTGGTGCATGAGAAACAAGTCTAAGTGGGATGGAGGCTCAATGGAATGCTCACTCATCTCCAATAATAGTGTCTAACATTAAGCCTAGAAAACTTAGTTTATTTTGGTTTTAGAGCTAGACATTCCATTATAAATAGGGTTGATCTCTCCTTGTTAAAATCAATCATTCACCCTATTCATCAACATAGTCTTGGACAGTTTCAACTCTAAATCTTTAGCTTCTAAGCTTGTTGAACATGGTTCAATCCTTCCCATTTTAAATCAAAACTTCAGTTTTTGTTGCCGGTGGATTTCCAGTGTTTGAGCTTGAAGGTTCATGTTCATGGCAAAATACTCGTAGAATCGAGTAGTGGTTCAAGGTTCGGGACTTATGGAGTTCAAGTTGGAGAAACATCAAAAATCAACTAAGAGGCAGATTCATGGAGTTTGAATTTGTAGAAGAACTGTACACCGTAGTAGATTGGACTGTAGAGGAAGTCGTAAATTATGCCTATCGAGTTGTAAATCGAGTTGTAAGTTTTCAATAACTCTTAGTGAATTTTTTGCTGGACTAGGCCTGGGGTTTTTTCCAGTTTGGGTTTTCCTCATAAATAAAACCTCTTGTATATCTTTTCATACTTGTTGTGAGATTAAAATATTTGATTATTGTTCTTAATTCCGTAAATTTAGAATCGAATAAGTCAATACTCCTATTAGAGATTATTGTTTTATTCTTTATCACCATTGATTTTTGAATTAGGTGATAGTTTGATCCTTAACCATAGTCACATAGACATACAGTTAATCCGACTAAACCGTAGGGAATTTAGACTGTCACGACTGCATATCGTCAATACTCTCCTTTACAACTTGTTTTAGGGCATCACCCAAATATTTCACATATGAAAATTTTTGGTTGTGTTGTCCAAATCCCCATTGCACCTACACAACGCACAAAGTTTAGCTGTCAGCACGTGTTAGGAATTTATGTTGGATTTGATTCACCTTTTATTATTAGATATATTGAACCTCTGACAAGTGATGTTTCTACTGCACGTTTTGTGGATTATCATTTTAATCAGACAATCTTCCCACCATTAGAGAGAGGAAATCAGTCGCCTGAAGCACGGGATGAACTTTGTTAGAATACACCAACTTTGTCTCATCACGATCCTCGCACAAGTCAATCTGAAATTGAAGTGTAAAGGATTGTTTAGCTCTTGAAGATAGCTAAAGAAATGCGTGATACATTCAATGATGCAGCAAAAGTGACTAAGTCACATATACCTGTTACAAATGTTCCAGCTCGAATAGATATCCCAGCAGGACGTGTTGTCCTAGTAGGACAAACTCTAAATATTGCTGCAAATGAGTCGTCTAAAGAATGCCTGAAGCAAGGACGACCACTTGGTTCAAAGGATTCTGTTCCCCAGAAGCGAAAATACCAATCAAAATTTATGCGAGATAACACTCCAGAAGAGGCTATTAAAAGGTCCACACTTTTTAAAGAAATAATTCTTGAAGAGATACAAACTCCTAAAGAGAAACAACCTCCTGAAGAGGAACAAGTACCTGTAAATGAGAAAATCTCCATAAATTATGAATGCACTAAAGATTTGTGGGATCACAATGAAATAATTGTCAATGACATTGAAAGTCTAAATGCCCTATGGTTTAGTCGGACAAACTGTATGTCAATGTGACTGAGGTTAAGGATCACACAATCACCAAATAAAAATTACTAAGATGAAAAAGAGTAGGGCAACAATCTCTAAACAAGAAGATTGACTTATTCGATTCTTTAATTTGCGGAATTAAGAACAAGAATCGAATATTTCAATCTTGCAACAAATAATGAAATATGCACAAGAGATTTTATTTACGAGGAAACCCAAACTGGAAAAAACCCTGGGACCTAGTCCAAAAGAGAATCCACTAAAAGTTATTGAAAATTTATAAACTGATTTACCATTCGATGAACACAAATCACGGCTCCCTCTACGCTCCCACTCGGTGTATAGTTCTTTCACAAATTCGAACTCCATGAATTTGCCTCTTAATGGATTCTGATGCGTCTCCAACTTGACCTTCGCAAGTCCCGCACCTTGAAACAATACTCGACTCCTCGAGTATATCACCACGAGCTTGACACTCCAAGCTCAAACACCGGAAATCTACCGGCACACAAAAACAGAGTTTTTGCTTTGAAATTGGAAGGATTTGAACAAAGTTCAACAAACTTGAAAGTTACGAATTTCGAGTTAAAACTCTCCAAGAACTTTTTGAGGTTAGGGGTGATTGGTTAATTTGAACATGGATGAATCAACCCTATTTATAATGGTGATTCTCAGATCTAGATCCAGAATGCACTAAGTGTAATGAATGCATTTCTAGATCTAGATCTAAGACACCATTTGCAATGAGTGTGTTCTTGGATCTAAACCATGACAGCCTCATTCCACTAGGAAGAGCTCCCCACTAACCCATGTAATCACTTATGACCTAATAAGGTCGAACATGAGGTTTAAAAGAAAAAGAGAAACTTAAAAAATGAACTTTTTTGCACAGATCTGGGCGATGATTTCGAAAGTAGAAAGTTGCTTTCGAAAGCAGCAAGGATGCTTTTGAAAGCTCTACCCAGGTTTCGAAATCAAGGCAATCTGTTGCGGAGTAACTTTTTGGTTTTGAAAGAAAACAAGTTGCTTTCGAAACCAAAGTCATCTGTTTTCAGGTGACTTTTGTTTTCGAAATCAACTAACGTGGTTTCGAAATCAAAGTGCCCTGTTGTTCACAAGTCACTTTTGGTTTCAAAACCAACTAAGGTGCTTCTGAAATCAAAGTTTCCTGTGACTAAAGGGACCTTTTGGTTGCGAAACCAACTTTGTTGCTTTCGAAATCAACTGTGCCCAACTTAGTTCTTTAAGCATTTTTAAATCTTTTAAGAGCATTTCTAAGTGTGGGAACCCTCTCTAAGGTCTATCCACCTATGGTTCTTAGGTTTCTAAGTCACTTACCATCCTAGGATATTTTTCGATGGTGAATTTTTCTTCTTCATTCCGATTTAAACCGAGACTCGGTAAACTCTAACTCAAGAGACCTTCTTAAGTTTACTTTTGATATGAAATTCGATAAACAAAACACATGAAAAAAATTCATGGACCTTTCAGATATATTCTCATTCTCAGTTGATACTGGAATTGTTACAAATGATGATGGTATTGAACCACACTCTATAGAGGAATGTCGACATAAAAATGAATAGCTAAAATGGAAAGAAGCAATCTAAGCAGAATTTGGTTCTCTTGCGAAACGTGAAGTATTTGGACCTGTAGTTCCAACACCCAAAAATATAAACCCTGTAGGTTACAAATGGGTATTTGCAAGAAAACGCAATGAGAACAACGAAGTCGTTTACTATAAAGCACGACTCTGTTATGGATGCAATTACTTTCAGATATCTAATAAGTCTGGTAGTCTCAGAAGGACTCAATATGCATCTAATGGATGTGGTTACAACATATCTGTATGGAAAGTTAGATACAGATATCTATATAAAAGTCCGTAAAGGATTTAAATTACCTGAAGCAAAACTACACCATATGTATTCACTTAAGCTTAAACGAGCTTTATACGGATTCAAGCAATCTGGGTGAATGTGATATAATTGCCTTAATGAATACTTGATTAAGGAAGAGTATGTTAACAATTTCATTTTTCCATGTGTATTCATTAAGAAAACATAATCAGGTTTGCTATCATTGCTATATACGTTGAAGATATCAATTTAATTTGGACCCCTAAAGAGCCCAAGAAAGGTACATAATATTTAAAGAAAGAATTGGAGATAAAAGATCTTAAAAAAATAAAATTTTGTCTCGGCATGCAGATCAAGTATAACACATAGAATTTTTATCCATCAAACAACGTATACTAAAAAAGTCCTGAAGCACTTTAATATGAACAAAGCATATCCACTCAGTACTCCTATGGTTGTGAGAGTTCTCGATGCTGAGAAAGATCCATTTTGCCCAAAGGAGGAAAATGAAGCACTACTTGGTCCAGAAGTACCATATCTCAATGTAATTGGTGCATTGATGTATCTTGTACAATGTACTAGTCCTGACATTGCTTTCTCAGTAAATTTGTTAGCCAGGTTTAATTTAGCACCGACAAGAAGACATTGGAAAAGTGTAATATAGATTCTCTGTTATCCCCGCGGAACAACAAATATGGGATAACAGAGAATCTATATTACACTTATCCAATGTCATATTTGGCTGGAAGCTATTTGTAGCTTACAAATATGATATCCAATGTCATATTTGTAGCTTACAAATAAAGGGTTACACAGATGCTGGATACCTCTCTGATCCCCCACAAAACTATCTCCCAATTTCGGTGTGTTTTTACAAGTGGTGATACAACATTCTCTTGGCGATCTAACAAGCAAAGTCTTCCAGCCACTTCTTCAAATCATTCTAAGATTATGGCACTGCTTGAAGCTAGTAAAGAATGTGTGTGGTTAAGATCACTTATTGGACACATCACAAGCTCTTGTGATATACCCTCCATTATTGATATATCAACAGTTATCTTTGAAGATAATGTTATTTGCATATCACAAGTCACAGAAAGTTACATCAAATGTGATATAACCAATCACGTCTCGCCGAAGTTATTTATTCTCACAATCTTTAGAAGAATCATTAAATTAATATCCAGCAGATACAATCATATGAGAATTATGCTGATCTATTTGCCAACAACGGCATTCAGAAAGCCAGTTTATGAATTTAGCATAAGATGTATGTATCATCAATCAACCTAATTTGAGGGAATGCTCAATCAAGGGAAGTACACTAGTACCAACAATTACCTTACATGACCTTATCGCACTGTACTCTTTTTTCCTTTGTCAATGTTTTGTCTCTCTGAGTTTTTCTTGCCAAAGTTTTTAACGAAGCAGCTTATGCGAGTCCAACACTATTCTAAGTACTCTTCACCTTTGCTCAAATTTTGTCCCTCTAGTTTTTCCGACAAGATTTTTGATGAGGCAGTTATCTTAGAATGGTGGATACCCCATTCCATTTGTATATTATTAGGTATATCGTCGTGCCTCCTGCACGGCTCAAAACCTTGTCCATCCTCCCCACACGACATCCCTACTGAAATCGGAGATTAAAGAATCTATCGAAGATTAACATCAGCCACGACAATATAACCTGAGATTCCAGCGTCAGTAGTAACTTCAGATGCTAGGGCTAGATTGGAGAGAGGGGGCAGTGAGAGAGCTTATAAAGTAGGACACAATTTATAAAGCAGGATAAAATTGCCCCCCGTCCTGAATTGTATAAGAGATATGTACTGATGTGTGTTTGGATGCAAAATTCATGTTTCCCTGGGAAACATAAGTCTTTAGAAACATGAATCCCTAGAAACATGAATCCTTTGGTTTGTTTGGCAACCATAAAAGAATCCATGAATCCTTAGAAGCTTGAATCCTTTGGTTTATTTGGTTACCATTTAAAATCCAAGGAAAATCTCTATTTTGTTGTTTTAATTTTGTGGGGACATTAAGTTGAGTGCATACATAGTGAATCCTTAGTTTAGAATTCCAGCAAATTCTAAGGAAGGAGGTGGGACTCCAAAACAAGGATTTGCTGGAAAACATGTTTCCCTGGGAAACAAGTTTCTAGGGATTCTTAGCAGCCAAACAGACCAGGGAAACATGAATCCCTGGTCCCCACTGAATCCCTACCTTAGAATCCCCCATCCAAACAAACTATCACTTCTTTTGAATTTGAACTTTTACACTTTGCGCAAATATTGCAGGTATTATAACACCCATTTTATTTTATAAAAAAACAAATTCAACCAGTGCTTTTGCACGGACAACACATTCTTGTGCAATAAAATAACACCAAAAAAACAGATTGAATGCCCCGTGACGTCTCAAAAAACATGCTACTTAGAAGACGTGATTTGGTTCACTTATTAAGTAGTTTGTGCTGGGTTGGGTACTGTTGTACCATGTAATTAACTTTGTAAATTCTTACCTTTTAATACAATCTGTTTGTGTTGCTGATCAAAAAAATCAAGTAATTTGATCCACTCGAAAACATCAAATACTATCCAAAATCTTTAAAAGTGATATATAACATAGTATAATTTTATGCATACTATTAATAATACCTATATATCTTTATCAAAAAAAACAAAATAATACCTATATCCGAATTTTTGGGTGATTGTTTAAAATTCAAATTCGAACTAAAACTCGAATTATTTCCAACCCGAATTTTTATCGAATTTTCAAAAGTCAGTCATCAATACCATTAATACCCTAACAACTATTCCCGAATCCAGTTTTTGCCAAACACTGATTAACTATGGTCAAAACTCAAAACCAACATATACTTGGATGCATTTTATTTTATTTTTTTGGCATATCATGTTTCTAAGATGGACTGAGTTTATTAAAAAAAAAAAAAAAAAGAACAGAAAAACGCTAATGAAATTTTATTGTGACTAATGTACTGATCCTCCATTTTGAGATGATGAAACTGTGAAAACCGCTAATGAACACTCCGCTGCACGTGATGATGAGAATTCTAACTTCAAAACAGAGGCAAGGTAGGAGGGAAGCGTATGTGCATCCATTGTCTCTCATAAGATACCAGATGACCCCATCCAATCTCTTCCAGCAGAGACAGCTTTAGATCATACAGTTGCTTCTTTGGGGGCTCTCCGTCATCTTGAATGACATCATTTACTACCTGCTCCAATAATATATTACAACATTGTCGTCATCACAAATTTAACACTCAAAAGGGGTTTCACTATATCTGTGCCGCAACTAAAAAAATGAACAAGTAACCAAATGTACTTCAGTCTAGTTCAAATAGCAGGGTACCAATGGTAGTTGAAGTTACCTTCAATGCTGTTCCGAGCCTCCCACAACGTCTTTCATGTAAAACTAAGAGCTTGCCATACTTGGAGGACTTTACATCCACCCATCTCTTTAGTTCTTTGAAGTTCTCTTCAAACAAATCTCGCTGATCACTGGAGTCTGGTTCAGATTCTGATGTTGGCTTACCCAAACCTTTGGGACCTGCAGTTGCGAATCCATCTCGTACCTTCTCACCCTGCTGGCACACAAAATTTAGAACTGAAATAACCCAAATTCAAGAACATCAAAATATAAAACTGCTAACCAAAATATAGTATCATTGGGGTACAGAAATCAATCCATATCCTAATTCTTCATTCTTCCTAATATCTCATTCAATATAGGACAAGAGTGGTAAGGTAGCTCGTCAAACAAAAAAAAGAAGTGTGGAAGGTAGATGTTGAATACCCCAGTCCCAAAAACTAGTACGTTGTCTTGTTTGATAGGGGATTTAACCTTACCTTACCCTTGGCTTTCTACTCACACCCTGGAAAATGCTGCTGAAGGGAGTATACAATAATCTACAACAATCTTGCTTAAAGTTAGCTATGGAATTATCCTTGGAAACGAAAATGTAACTTGATTTGGAGAAAACAAGATGCAACATTCACTACAGATTTGGGGGAAATGAGATAAAAATTTAAGCCACAAAAAGAAAATAAATAAAATAAAATTTGACATAGAAAGCAATGGATCCTATCGTTTCACTGCTCAGGTTACTAGGTTAGAAAGAGAGAGAGAGAGAGACAAACTAGGTGAGAGATTGGGGGGTAGTGGAAGAGAGAACTGATAGAGAAGAGGGTCTGAACTTATGCACTGTTCCAGAATCCTAGTTGACTGTTGTAATTAGGACTCACGAAACCTGCACGGGACCCACATTCCCACTTATAGGGGAAACAAACAGGTTGTAAGTGGATTGCTGTTTCCATTTCTAGGTAGGATCGCTAAAAGGTAATATTTCTTATAAGATTAAATAGTGTAATTTAGAGTTTTACGTTTACTGTAGCTAGCGATTAGGTTTTTATAGTTGTAACAGTACACTTAATAAATATACATAAGGGGCAGAGAGGCTACACAATTTGTATCTCTCTACCCCCTTCTTCTTCTTCAGCTTTTGTGTAATAGGAGCTTTAGCTTTTTGAAAAACAAAAGAAAAAGCATCTTCTTCTTCTTCTTCAGCTTTTCTGTAATAGGAGCTTTAGCTTTTAGAAAAACAAAAGAAAAAGCATAGGAGCTAAAATACATGCAACATAAGGTAAAGACTGGTGTTATTAGGGCTCCGAAAATGCCAAGGGGAGTGCTCAAATTTTGGGCCTAAAGCCCAAACAATAAACTTCACATTTTAGGGTTTTTTAGGAGGGACTCACTCTTTCAAAACAACTAACTACACCCCACCACCTCCACCACCAAAAATAACTACACCCCACCACCATTACCGCAAACGTCATAACAGTCACCTCACTGCCACCACACCTCCACCACCTTGCCACCACTACCTCTCCACAACCCTAAACCCTAAACCGCCACCAACACCACCTACTGCCACCACCACCACCACCACCATCACTGCCACTACCACCTCACCGCTGCCACAGTCACCACCATTTCACGGCCTCCACCGGTTTCCACCTCTCTATTCTTTCTTGATCCTTTCTTTGTTCCCTCTTCTCTATCTGATCTCTCTCTTCTATCTCTGATCTCCCTAATCATACTCTCAATCTCCATCTTTTACTAAAAAATAAAAATCTTGATCTCTCTTCCCTATCTCTCGATCGATCTATAGATGATGGTGGAGGCGAACATGAGGTGGTAGTGCATGGTGGTGAGGTTGGGATGGCAGTGGAGGTGATGGCGGTGAGGTTTAGCTTGTTTTTGGTGGGGTGTAAAAGAGAAAAATTACCTCCCTCCCCCCCTAGTAAAAACACCCTTCCCCCCTAACCATTTTCAGAAATTTTGGAGAGTCCCTAAACTGGGTGAGCAAATAGGCTACCAAGTTCACACTGTAGACTACAATTGGCACTGATAGGAATAGCAAAGATCATTTTAGGAACAAAATTATGTGAGAAGAAGAAAGAAGTTGACACCAAGAAAATAAAGCCATTCCCACCTTGAGAGATTCAATCTCTGAAAGTGATATTCCTTTTCGGTAGATCGCTTCTACCAACTGGTCACGATTTGCTTCCATCTTCTTTTTTATTTTCTGCAGTAATTTAGCCAAAGTTAGAAACTGTTGCAAATGTAGTAATTTCTCAAGGAAGTTGACACAAAAAAAGTAAAATCATAGCAACATAAGGTAAACAGTAGAAAGGAGGAAAACTAAGGGAAGCATTCATTCAAATAAACAAGATAACCAGTTGACCCCATAATCAAAATGGCCACAATGTGCAACCAGTCCCTGTTATCCATGACTGGCTATTAATGGTGGGCTACCAGAACTCAAAATTTGTGAATTTGCAGAAATTGAGTTATGATTCTTATGAATGCGGGGTTTTGATTGGATAAGATGCCTATGGATCACAAAATATTCAAGATATCACAGTGATGTGCACCTCTGCCTCATCGTCTTCAGGATCACTTTTCACAGAAAAGTATTTTGCTAATTCATCTTTGTCAATACTATCAACCACCTCATTTGCTGCATCTATAACCTGAAAAATGAAACCTGGTATCAGAAGAAACCTATTAAGGAAAAATTATAGCTCTAGTAACTGTGGACAACCTGAAATAAGGAAAATTCAAGGCGAAAACAGAAATGTTCAAGACATTTTGAGAATTATGAAATTGGCTTCATCATTACTTGGGATCACAAGCATTTAATTAGAAATTTGGATCGTTCAACTCTTGATCACAGTAAAAATTACCTCTTTATTGTAGAGGATCCTATCTTGAACTCCACTTCGGGAAAGCAAACCTTCCAAGATTTTAGAAAGTAACGGAGTGTAATTTGGGTTTTCAGACTGCAAAAATAAAGATGATTATTAATGCACAATTGAATAAAATTTTAAACTTAAATGATAGATGGTGATTGAGGACATGAAAATCTGAGGCTTGTTGTAGAAAATTATGCCCCATGAAAATGTTTTCATTTGAAAAACAATTATCTTTAAAAAAAAAAAAAAAAAAACTAGACGAATTGGAGAGTTTCCCCGTCTTTAGGTGGGAATCAATTTTAAAATGTTTGCCTATTTAGATATTGGAGCATAAAAGCTCAGTGAAACCATGAGAATTGGACTCTTCTACATCTCAAGTACAAAATGAGTAAGACAAAGTCTTGTTAGTATCATTATGTCCCAGTTGGGCCTGATAAGTAATACAAAATGTCTGTCAGTCAGTACCTGATTACCAGATTTGGGATACACAAGGTGATTCCTGGAACCAGGAATTTTATGCCTCAGTATGTATAGAACAAATGGTAGAACATGTCTACGTCTTAGTTGATGGAAAACATATGCTCACAAACAAATATAGTTCCAAATAAAAACCTATATTCCTACCGAGTTCCACAAGCATTTGGATTCAGATTTAAAGGTTATAGATTAATTTAGCAAGCAGCTACTACATGTTTCAGTGTAGATCCTGATACTGTAAATAGTTACCATGCAACCACCTGCCTTTCTCTAAAAGATTGAAAGCACAAGGAACCTTTACCTTTAGGCAAGTAGACAACTCTTTCCATTGAGAACGTTCTTCTTCAGTGCCTTGTTTTAGGCTTCCCAAAATTCTTATCTTTGCATCACGAACCTATCCAGCAATTAATAATAGCACCAAGAATTCATAAAATGCAGAAATATTAACAAGTTTTAGATATGAGGATCACAAATAGGGTATCTGCTAGAAGTAAGAAACATTGTGAAAGATAGACTAGGCTATTCAATTAAACAAAGAAGGGATCCTTCTACTAATGTTTTTGTAACATGAAAAACTAGGTGTTTGCAACAATACAAAATCAAACCTGATCTAGTACGGTATCTATATAATAGGAGTGAGAGTTTTGAGTTCTTCAGACTTTAGTGACGCAATTTGAGACTATTGTGGCAAAGCAGTTATTAGCTTTCCACGTGGATGAGCAAAAGCAAGGATTGAGGGTCATGATTTAGTATTATAAAATAAACGGGTGTAAAGATGATGCTCCTGAGCTTGATTATTGTTGAATTTGGAATAGGTTTGAGCTTGCGGACCCATAGGACGTATTTTAAATCGAGGACTCAAGCTGCTGGAAAAATTGTACTTAGCACATCAAAAACATTACAAGCTATCATACAAGGACAAAAATTCTAGTTCCTAGACCCTTATGAACTGGTATGACTTGGTTTATGCCCATCAGCAGTGGCGCAGTCGCGTATGCACATAGTGGCAAGGGTAGGCAACTGCCTACCCTCAACTTTTCAAAAAAGAAAATTTTGAATTTTTTTATTAGATAACTAAAAAATTTAGCCGTTTTAGATTGGGCCATATTTTTATAATGTAGGTTTTTTTAACCCACACCTAAGAGAGAGGGTTTTGTTAATCCAAGGCTCCTCATATAGTATATTATAATAGATGTCCATATGTAGCTGACTCTTTCTAATTAATTAAACATATAAGGACTTTTAAATAATTTCACTATAAGTTTTAATAACTACATGGGCCCACATAAATGTACACTTACTATTTACTAATAGGAAACAACACAAGAGACATAAAAAAAATTCCCACGATCAGATGAGGTTCTCTTCTATTTCCCATCTCTCAATACTCAAAAAAACAAAAAAAAGGGGAAAATGGGAGAGAAGAGGAACTACCGAACTAGAGTAAAAATTCCCACGATCAGTGCTTAATGATCGATTTGATGAAGTGAACACCGAGTTACTGCTTTGCATGGCATGTTTGAACCCAAGCAATTCGTTCTCAGCCTAAGTAGTCGGGATCGGGTTTGGAACAGACTCGGCAAGGGGCCGATCCCCGAGTCAGGCGAGTCGGGGCCGATCCACTCGGCCGTGACTCGGGCCACTCAACTACACAACTACATTAGAGAGAAGAAGAGAAGAAGAAGAAGAAGAAGAAAAAAAAAAACAGAAAAATAAAAAAATACTGGTCTGTACGACCATGGAGTGTAAAGAGGAAGAAGAAAAAAAGAAAAGGAAAGAAGAAGAAGATCTGGTTTAAACAGAAAAATAAAAAAATACTGGTCTGTACGACCATGGAGTGTAAAGAGGAAGAAGAAAAAAA
>MVGT01004159.1:178440-234058 GCA_002174775.1 Macleaya cordata | reverse complement strand
TCGGCTCGGCCTAGTCCCGAGCCCCGAGTTACTCGCGAGTAACTCGGCGAGTCAGGCCGATCCCGACCACTTAGTTCTCAGCTTTCATCAAAGAGAAGTTAATTCCCCTTGCTCAACTTTATCCAGCTGATTTTTTAGAAATGGATCTCATGATACTTCAAGATCAGTTAGAAACTTAAATTCTTGATGTGCGTTGCAGTGATGATCTTTTTGAAGTGAGTTGAATTAGTGGGCTTGCAAAGAAAATGGTAGAGACAAAGTGAGATATAGTTTATCCACTAGTTTATTTGCTAATAACACTATCATTAATTCTACCAGTTGCAACTGCTACAGTTGCGCGAGCATTTTCTGCTATGCATATAGTGAAGAACTGCCTACAAAATCGAATGGGAGATGAATGGATGAATAGTTGTCTGATCACATACATTGAAACAGATATTTTCAGTAGCATCGATAATGTAGTGATTATGGAAAGGTTTCAAGGTATGAAGACTCGTCGTGGACAATGTTAATAAAGTAGTCTGGGAAAAATAGTTTTTTGGTAGTAATCGTTTTGTGGTCCTTGTTGATGTACAAACGCATACCAGGTATACAATTTTTTGTACAAAATGAAAGTCATCTTTCATTCTTTTGTCAATGGAATTTTAGATATCTTTTTTGAACTTTTTAGAGTTGTCATCGGTTACTTTGCCTATCCTGAAAAAAATTCCTGGATCCGCCACTGCCCATCAGAACCTAATCTGCCCCAAACAATAACATAAGCACGTCCACGCATACAAAAACATAAAAATGGAAACAATAGATGCAGGCATGTGGTTGTTTGTTGATGATTTGGTACTAGTAGAACAAGATATTACTAGGAAAACACTCAACTACTAGAGAGGGTTTTGTTAATCCAAGGCTCCTCATATAGTATATTATAATAGATGTCCATATGTAGCTGACTCTTTCTAATTAATTAAACATATAAGGACTTTTAAATAATTTCACTATAAGTTTTAATAACTACATGGGCCCACATAAATGTACACTTACTATTTACTAATAGGAAACAACACAAGAGACATAAAAAAAATTCCCACGATCAGATGAGGTTCTCTTCTATTTCCCATCTCTCAATACTCAAAAAAACAAAAAAAAGGGGAAAATGGGAGAGAAGAGGAACTACCGAACTAGAGTAAAAATTCCCACGATCAGTGCTTAATGATCGATTTGATGAAGTGAACACCGAGTTACTGCTTTGCATGGCATGTTTGAACCCAAGCAATTCGTTCTCAGCCTAAGTAGTCGGGATCGGGTTTGGAACAGACTCGGCAAGGGGCCGATCCCCGAGTCAGGCGAGTCGGGGCCGATCCACTCGGCCGTGACTCGGGCCACTCAACTACACAACTACATTAGAGAGAAGAAGAGAAGAAGAAGAAGAAGAAGAAAAAAAAAAACAGAAAANAATTGCTCCGTGCAACACAGATCCGGCTGGACAGTTCTGCAAAGTGTTGAAAACATTATAAAAAAAAAAATATATATATATATATATTTATATGTGTTTATGGAAAAAAAATATATATACTATTCGGAATACCTTTGGGAGCTTGTCGTTGGTTGGTGGGGCCACATAAAATGCTTCTAATTTTCTATTAGAAGCAACAAAGAAGGACAGATAATGTGAGAACATGAAAAAAAACCGTAACTAATAATGCACCGATGAATTATAGGTAAGTAACATACCCAGGTACTAAATCTGAGGATTTAAAGCTACCATTACCCATCACTGGACCATCTGGTTGAGAGAAAAAGCTCAAACGGACAAACTCCTTCATTCCAAGCAGTAATTACAAGGAAAAAATCAGTAGAGTATTCAATGTGTCTTAAAAATCAATGATAGCTCATTGCTAACAAAATATCAGTCCTTGAATTAAACATAAATATGTATTATGCAATAGTACCCCTTAATTGTTTTATTATATTTTTTACATTCAAACATTAAGTGCAGTAGAAACAGAAAGGTATTGGTTATGATCTCTTATTTTAAAAGAATTTAAAATGTTGATTAATGTTGGATTTGTTGCTTACTAGAAGGTGATGAAATAGGAATTTGATTATATTAAAAAAATAAACTTTGATGGAAGTGCTTTCGCTTATTCATTACTGGTTGAAATGTGTAGGGTTACCAGAAACGAGTGAGACTTCCAAAACTGGTGGCAATTCTGGAACTTAAAGATGTAGAGGCAAAAGCTCTTCTCCAAGATCCTCTAGAACTATCCGAGGTAAATTCTTGACTCTTTTCCTCAGCAAACATCAACAATTGGACTAAGATTGTTGTGAATTTCCCTAGGAAAACTAAAAGGGCGGGTTATCCAGACTATTAAAGTGCTTGATTGAGGCTGGTTATTGTTTTCTCTCATACATACTCTTAGAGGAGGCAATGATTTAAATGATAGATCTTTTAAATATAAATCTGAATGGTTTCAATAGCTTCAATTATAGCAATCATTAGAGTAGAAACAAACCCATGCTTTAGAGAGAAAAGTAGCACAGACATTTCTTGTCTTTGTTATATAGACTTTCCTAAAATGTAAAGTACCAGCAGCAGACGAGTGTTAAAATTGTCTTCGCTTTCCACCTTCCACAGACTCCAATGCAACCCTTCTGACCTTTCTCTTCTTTTCTCTACATGTCAGATATTGATTAACAGTTCTTATAGATTATAAGCTAGGTAAGCATCACTATAGTTCTTTTCTTAATTGAGTCCTTTTGATCTTGTTCCCCCTGATGTTTGTGGACCTTCCCGTTATAAAAGTTCATCAGGTTATGTGGGAGAGAGGTCACGTCCAGCCCTAGTTGTGAGTCCTCTCCCACTTTTGTCTTCTCTCTCTATTCCTCTCTTTCTCTGTACTTTTCTATTTAATTTAACTTACATAAAGATAAAGGAATAAATTGTAGTAATGAGTAACGGTTATAGCAAAATGATTCTTGATTGTGCAGCCATCGAGAAAATGATAAGTTGAAACTTACAATAAAGGGAACCTACCTTTTCCTCCAAGTTTTTTTCAATGAATAAGACCAACTGCTTCATTCTTTCTAGGTATTGTACATTATCATGCCTGTAACACAATAAGCATAGTCAAGGAGGATTTTAGAACGAAAACTCCACCATAGCCAATTGATGTTTGATATCACATGTTTTCATTCTAAATATAAAAGTGTTCTCTTTCTTGGGACAGTTGTTGACAAACACTTGTAAGTTTTAATAAAATTCTGGGTTGTTCTAGAGAGTCTATAGTAAATCCGTGCAGGGTGTGTGGAGGGGAGCACTTAATCTTTTTTCACCTATTTGTTATGTTTTATCCTACTTTAAGTTTTATGGGCCCAAAAACATATAAAAAAAAAAGTGCAGAGTGAAGTGAAAACATTGTAACACGTTTTCACTCTTCTTACTCCTCTCTCTTCTTTACTACCTTAGAATTCACAAATAACAACACGATATCGGAGGTACAGAACTGAATTATTCAAAGCTTGTTTTATAGTGCTACAAGTTCTAGAAATCTATTAATGTCGTAACATAAGCCTCAAAGGACCCTAGGGACCATGACGCAAGCACTAGATGCCACAGGGACTACTCCATGTGCATTATTTGAACTTATTTCTTTCTTAAATCTATGTGTCTGGTGTTGAAATGAGCTGAAGCCTGAACAATAACATATGTTACTCTTCTTGAAGTTAGCGATTGCATATACATATTTGCCCTGTTTCTGTTTTTTTTATGGGGACCCAGTCAGTTCTTTCCTACTTATTTGGTGATGTGTAAATCAGTCAAAATAGTTGTTCCATTTTGCGATGAGTAGCCTAGATCAGCTGCATCTTCTGACGAATCTCTGACTACCTCTCCAGTCCCAAGCTATGACCAATACATGAGTCCCAGGGTCTCCAGATAACCCTAATTATAGAATACTTTATTCAAGTTGTTGAAGGAATATCTGGAGTGGTGTAGAATGTTCATCGCAGGGCGTATGAAAATCAAATATCTAACTGGTCGAATAATAACATCAAGCGAGTCAAATAAAGGATGCAAAAAATTAGGATATTTAAAATCTTACAGTTATGTCATGGTTGCAGGGTTCCATAGAGCCTCACATTAGCCGCGGCTACTTAGTTCTTGGAACAACAAAATGTTTTTATCCAGACATCCTCGATAGAGGAATTTTAGTGGGTTCTTCAGTTAAGACAAAGTATTGCAACCTAGCATCTCCGTGAGATGACACAGACTGATTACTTTGGACTCTTGAAGGTAAGTGGGACAAGATAGATTATTACTAGATGTTTGAGTCAAAGTCTATTGCTGATGGAAAAAGGTATACAAACAGTTGGTAGAGTATAAAAAGATACTGAGTTTCTTGCAAGACTCACTGTTGAGTTTAAATTGGGAAGAGTTTAACTTCTTAATAGGGATGAATTACCTACTTACGATCGAGTTTATGTTTATATGCAGCCTTGGTAAGGCAATATTGTTACCAAATAGCAGCCACTTACTTTAAAAGCTAAAACTCTTAGAGGGATGTGAAAAAATGTATATGAAAAGGGTCTGCATGTCTCATACGGAGTGGACACATGCCCAACAACACCCCCCGCAGGCCGCAACGTTATGCAAAATACTTCAAACCAATATCTCCAAACACCTCTAGCTCTAATAGCATGTTAAAACCTGTCTAAAAGCTCAAAGAGTTAGAAAAAGGGGTAACAATATATAGCAAATGTCCTAGAGTCTAACAAGGATTTCGTAAATACGAGAACATTCTCCCTTAGTATTTTGCTGATATTTGATCTCGTGACGTCTAGAGACTTCCAGCTTTGGTACCATGTTAATCTCACTAAAGGTTCACTCTTTAAGTTGAAATATGAGATAATAATCACTTTTTAACGTTTCATATGGTTAGTAATGTCAAATACTACTGAATTTCTGCATTGGTGGTTGACATGTAGCGGGAAACTTTATGCTGGACAGTCTAACATGATCTCAATGTAGGCCCCACAATTATGTTTGTGTGTGTGTGTGTGTGAGTGTGCATGGTGCTTCACGCTAAATTTCCATGTACCTTATATACAGCTGTAAGTTGTAATCACCCTTAGGAAGTTTTGTAGATTTTGGATAAGCATCCCCCATTGCGTACACACGCTGTAATGTAAACCAATAAGGAAAAAACATGATCAGCATTGGTAAATATATTAAACAATTTGCATCATTATAATATGGGACTAGAAAACTACATGTATACTATTATAGTGTCAAATTTTCAAAGTTACAGTGTGCTCATTTTTGCTAAGCTTCCCATAAGTCATAACAAAATGCAGAATGAAAACAGTAAATACCTTTTCTAATAGAGTGAATGTTTGTCTTTTGACAGAACTATAATATTTGATATGTTGGGCCTTTTTGCAAAACTTACCAAAATAATCCTTCATAATAGTTTTCTCACAAGCCAAAAAATTATAACATGTAAACTCTTTTCCCACTAAACGGTAAATTTGGTATTTAACAAACCCTAGCATTGAATGAAATTGAACACAATAACTTAATGTCAAGTAAATAAGTAATAGCACTACTTCTATTTTGCTCCCATTTTTTTCAAAAACAATAGAGGCGACAAAGAGAAATTTGGGTCGTAATCGTGAAGGGGATGGGGAGAAGGTATAGAGTCCAAGGGTATTTCTCCCTTTTCATCAATAATTTTGACAGGCACTTGACCAGAATTACATTTTTAAGTTAGCCAACACAGGGACAGTTTAGTCAAACAGCTTCAGCAACAAAATGAAAAGGTAAAGAGGTATCTCAAACTTAACAGTAGTGCAAAATTACGGTTAGCTTGAGTCATTATTCACCTATGAAAAGGCATTGCCTTAATCTTATCCTATTATTGCCTGCTTGAAGATTTTTTCCTGACTCCTAAGAAACAGAGCTAGAACAATTTTTCACATACATAACAGCCTTAACAAGTGAACTAGACACAGGAAATGTTAACAGATGATACAGAAGCCAAAAAAAAAAGACAAAACAGTGATGGATAAAGAAGGAATAACATGCAAAGAGAAAAGAATATCCATAATTCAGGAATCGCTTAGTAATCAGCTAATACCTTATTTGAATCTGAAATCATATAAAACTGGGACTCAAATTTTGTATCATATATGCGATTGTTAAGTAATGGGACAAGAGGCTTTATTTTAGCTCCATCATCCAGTTTGAACTTGTAACTGCAGAACCAGTTAAAAAATGGATTAATACTACACTGACACTGAAGGCCAGTAAATAAAACAATGGGCAGAACAAGATTATTACTGGAACTTACGTCAATGTTAGCGCAAGGATTTGTTTGCCAGAAGCTAATTTATCACGATCTGTAGGAAGAGCACAAAGTTTAGCTTCACTGGGCCGATGGGGAATCCTGATCTGCAAAATGGAGCACGCAGAAAAATTGAACCAATACAAAACTATGAAGACTCAAACAGACATTATATTATCCAAATAACGTTCAGAGTTAGAGAGATAAGGTTAACCTTGTGAAGAATGGCAGCAGGAAGAAGTTTTTCATATGACAAGAGAGCTTTGGCGTCAATTCTGACCGGTGCATCACTTCCATCAAGAACCACTGCCTCTTTGTTGATGTTTATCCCGTGAAATTCAATCTGAGAATGTATTCAAACGGAAGAACAGTCCACTAGGAATTAAAATCTTCATAGAACTCAATAGGGATATTTTTATCCGGAAAAAAAAAAAAGCATTGATGATAATGACTTAATGAGAATAAGAAAGCTCAGCATGCAACTATGAACTACGCAATCATATAAATACAGAAAGACTGAAAATGGAAAATTAAAACAGTAAAGGTAAAATAGAACATTCCTGGTTTCTGCAACCAGAATTGATTCTTCACAAAAGACTACCTTATAACCAAGAACGCAGCATATTTCACACATTGTCCAAACACTTTTAACCACAATTATCAGGCAAAAAAAACACCCAGATTGTATACCATGTGGCCAGCTACCACTCCAAGTATCATCCAAGTTCTACGTAGCAAGCTGATGTCAATCCATTTTAAAGAACTCCCAACTTCAAGGGGCCAAATATGACTATGTCCCCTGCGTCTGTTTATCTTTCCAGTTCAGCCAACCATGCCCTAACATTAGGTATAAGTTATAACACCCATAAAGCTAACATTAAGAAACTACATCCATCTACCATCTAAAGATTTGATCATTTATGGAGCATCACCAATGCCTCAACTACCCTTATAAACTGTTGAAGTTCCCAGGATCCTGAAATTCCACAGGTTCGGTGTGATGTTTCTTTATTTCTTTTCTACCTTCTCCCTTCAATAGATTAATTAATATTTACTATTATTATGTTTGTGGGCATCCAACTCAAAACCAATTAGCAGTGAGTTGGATGCCCACAAACTTAATATGGTTTTAGAGCAGGCCCACACGTGATAGGCCCAACGGCCACGCGTGTTCCATGTCACCCAATAAAGAGAGTTCCACGTGTTAGGCTCAAAATAACGCCACATGTGAGGGGGTGTGTTGAGAATAGTCCCACATGGGATATGAAAGCCTTGCAAACCCATAATTTAAAGATCCTGGGCTACTCCATTCATTGCCAGTTGGTTTTGAGTTGGATGGCCACAAACTTAATAACTAAGGATAATGATTTCT
Organism: Macleaya cordata; assembly: GCA_002174775.1. Taxonomy (NCBI): domain Eukaryota; kingdom Viridiplantae; phylum Streptophyta; class Magnoliopsida; order Ranunculales; family Papaveraceae; genus Macleaya; species Macleaya cordata. The sequence goes on along the minus strand of MVGT01004159.1, from coordinate 226,351 downwards.
ATTTTTCCTGTGGATTTCAAATACCAATCCATACTTACTTATCTATTGGTAAAAAAATAAAGATTAAGGTTTAAAATCTCATTCCATCTAAAACTTGTGGTTAGTTGAAAAGCAAAGACAGTGTGAAATATTTCAACACATATTGAATTAATACATGAATAGTGCCATTACGTACTGATACAAACTGAGGCAGTCATTCAAACACCATCAAAACCAAAGGAAAACATTCATTAGGATAAGATATCATTTAAAAGGATAAGATATCATGATGCTACTCAACTATTTTATCTACTATTTATTATCCTTATAAATACATAAAAATAATCGTTCAAAAGATATACTACAATTCTGATTCAATGAGTCCAAATTTAACACAGACTTCCCTCTACTAAGATTAGTGATAGGAGAAGGATTTGGATAAAAAAAGAAGTCCCTAAGAAAAGAACCATATTTATAGTGGGTAGATTCTTCCTAGGGCTTTGAGGAAGAAGCAAAGCAACATATGCATCTCCATTATAACGTCTAGAAATTGGTAAATCACCATTCACACATTGTGATATAACAACTCGTTTTGAAACAGTAAGTTATCTATAGCTGGACTGCATTTGGACTTTTCATAATAGCTTATTTAGAACTTGTACTATGCATCAATTTTTATGACTTGAATGATAAGTACAGATAATTCCTTTTGCTCAGGAGTAGTATCTGGAAGACAAGAACAAGTGCATTTTTTGAGACTAGTAATGGAGATATAATGGTGTGGAAGACTAAAGATACCATTGTTCATAGCCATAGCACTACTGAGGAATTCCAAGTCGGATGTTTTGTGGGCTTTGTAAGTTTTTCCGAGAACTTGGTGTCAGGAAATATCCACTCAAGATGATCCTTGTTCTCATTTTTTTTTCTACTAATGTAGTTTCCCTCCCAAGAGGACTTTTGGATTTATACATAAAAAAGAAGGCCAAAAATGATGTGAATGTAGGTAGCAAGGAAAAATATGAACAAAAATGACATCAACCCCAATAATTCGATATGTGATAGAATATGATGACTCTTTATAAAACCACCATAATATCCAGTTTAGAACTTAAACGGATTACAACTCAACACATTAGAATGTAAGTGCTAGAGATGATTCCCCTTCAATCCATTCAAAATGAAAACCAATAGCATTAGAAAAGCTTTACCTTCAAAATCAACGAACTAATATTGTGTTCTTACCTCAAATGTACGGTTTCCTCTCCCTTAACGGTAGAATAGTTAGAGACTTACAGCCTATTACTACATCCAAAGGCCACCTTCACGTACCGAATTGACTTGTTACAAAGTTCTTGTACTTTCGTATCCAAGATGCAAAGAGGTTTAACCTCATACGTAGTATCCTCACTGAGTTCCACATCCTGCCAGTCGATGACCTGTGATGGGTCAGCATGATACTGTCGAAGCATAGAAACATGAAAAACGTTGTGTACTCCCGCAAGCTGTGAAGGAAATGCTAACCGATACGCCAGCTCTCCAACTCGTTCAAGTATCTCAAACGGTCCAATGTAACGAGGTGATAACTTCCCTCTCTTCCCGAATCGCTTGATTACTGGCCTAGAACTCACTTTCAAGAATACGTGGTCTCCCACGTTAAACTCAAGTGGTCTCCTCCTATTATCCGCGTAGCTCTTCTACCTACTCTGCGCTGTCCGAATTCGCACTTTCTTAGCGGTTTATTTAATAATATCGGGTCCTAAGAAGCTCTTCTTGCTCACCTCTATCCCAAACAAGGGTGTTCGACAAGGCCTCCCGTATAAGGCTTCGTAGGGTGCCATTCTTATGCTCGCCTGCTGACTATTATTATACGCGAATTAGATAAAAGGTAACTGGTCGCTCCAACTCCTTTAAAAGTCCATCGCGCATGCTCGAACCATATCTTCTAAGATTTGTATCGTCCTTTCCGATTGGCCGTAAGTTTGAGGACGATACGCCGTGATAAGTTGAAGCTTCGTCCCCATGGCATTTTGGAATCCTTCCCAAAATTTCGACGTGAAAAGCGGATCTCAATCCGAAACAATCGACAAGGGTACACCATGGTGTACAATAATTTCCTTGACATAGAGCACACTTAACGTAGCGATCGTATCAGTTTGCTTACATGCAAGGAAATGTGCTGACTTGGTGAGTCTATCAATGATCACCCAAATTCTATCATGGCGTTGTCAGGTTTTCGGTAAACCTCTGACAAAGTCCATGTTGATGAAGTCCCACTTCCACTCTGCAGTTTCTAGTGGCTTCAACGGTCCTACCGGTTTCTGGTGTTCGATCTTAACTTGTTGACAGATGAGCCACTTTGCAACGCATTGTGCCACATCTTTCATCATCCCTTTCCACTAGAATTGCCTTTTAAGGTCTTTATACATCTTCGTGCTCCCTGGATGTATCGAAAACGTAGACTCATGCGCCATTGCTAGGATCTCCTTCAGTTCCTTCTCCGGTACGCATAACCTACCTTAAAATAATATCCTACCGTCAGCTCCTAGAGTCCACTCTTGAGGTGCCTCGTTCGCTTGAATCTGCGCTCACATTGCTTGAAGCGTCTCGTCCTGTAGTTGAGCTTCTACTATCATCTTAAGGATAATAGGTTCCGCTACAATGTGTGCTAAGTATGCGTTCTCCGCTCCTTTCCTAACTTGAAGATCGTACTTTGCTACCGTCTCTAACATCTTAACGAATGCTAGCGTTCCGTGATTCTTTCTACTAAGTGCGTCTGCTACAATGTTTGCCTTTCCCGGGTGGTAACTCATTGTGAAGTCGTAGTCCTTTAAGAACTCCATCCATCTCCTTTACTGCAAGTTCAGGTCCTTTTGCGTGAATATATACTTCAGGCTCTTATGGTCGGTGAAGACCTCGAACTATTCCCAATAAAGGTAGTGTCTCCACAGTTTTAGTGCAAAGACAACTGCCGCCAGCTCCAAATCGTGAGTCGCGTAATTCTTTTCGTGAGACTTCAACTATCGTGATGCGTACGCTACCAACTTTCATCCTTGCATCAGCACGCCTCCTAATCCGTTATGGGATGCATCACAGTAGACGGTATATCCTACTCCTGGTTCTGGAGTTAAAGAGTATTGGTGCAGTTCTAAGTCATTCCTTCAGCTGCTCAAAAGACTTCTCGCATTCCTCGCTCCATTCGAATTTGACTCCTTCGTCAGCCTCGTCATTGGTGCTGCGATCCTAGAAAAATTCTCTACGAATCGTCATTGGTACCCTACACCCATCTCTTTGTTTTCTTCATCTTCACTTAACAACTCAGGAGAAGAACGTGAATGAACAAGATGTAACTTACCATGCCTGAACTGGTTACGCTTTTCACGCCCATAGTGTCTTCGGTGCAACCTTTCAACGTCCGAAAAAGGTTATCCTCGACTTTGATGTAGCCGTTCAGATCTGTGGTGTTGTTGATTCAGGTTCTTAGGGTTGAATCAATCAACCTTTCGTTGATGGTCTCTCCCAAAATCTGGTTCGAATCCAACTCTACTAATCCCTTTCTTCTCTACGTCAATCCCTATCTTCAGTTTATTGTTTTGGGATTTCGGGATTCTAGGGTTTACCTCTTCTAATTTTCCTTCTTCTATTTATCCCCTTCAAATAAAAAATTCTTCTGCACGTTAAAATGATGAAAAACCTCCCCATCATGGAGCTGTTTTCTCGATTTAATGGCCTCACGACGTGAAAATTCACAGATAGCCTCGATATCCGAATCTGAAAGTTCGGAACCGACTTCTCGCCTTCGTATTCATCGAAGGAAGGTTCTTTATCAAGGTCTAGGTTGCTAAAGGGGTTTACCTCGTCATCCAACGTATCAGAAAAAATTCCTTCTTTATGTTCAGCCTCAAAGCGATTCGCGGATAGCTTCAAAGTCCAAGTTGCCGATAGGTTCTTGATGAACCAGAACAGCTTCAAGCTTTTTCGATGTCTTCAAGTGTTTTTTCAAAACGCTCCATTCTAGCGATGGTGACTCTTGCTCCTTTCGGCGACATTATTCCCATAATTTTACCTTGCTCTGATACCAATTTTGATGTAAATTGTAACGCGGAAGCAAACTACGAAAGTTACTCAATAAAATAACATTTAATTAATCTCTCAAAACTAAAACTAATTACAACCTATGGCCTAGGACCTTATTTGTAAGAAAATAAATTACTTGGTGCAAAAGAAACCTGATCTAGAAACACACCCGTAGGTTAGTAATGGGCTTTGTTTGGACTAAGTACATTATTGCGGTCCAATTTAACTAAAAATAAAATTTAACTTTGACCACATTCTAAAAGACAAACCTTGCTTTAACCACATTTTTTAAGACTCAAACGATCTAGAAACGCAACCGTAAGGTAGTTATGGGCTTTATTTGGACTTAAATTGTTGGGGTCCAATTTGACCAAAAGTTAAATTTAACTTTAACCACATTCAAAAAGTCAAACCTTGCTTTAACCACATTTTTTGAAACTCAAACGATCTAGAAACACAGCCGTAGGTTAATAATAGGCTTTATTTGGACTTAGTGTATTGTTGGGCTCCAATTTGACCAAAAGTTAAATTTAACTTTGACCACATTCAAAAAGCCATACCTTGCTTTAGCCACATTTCCTGAGACTCAAATGATCGAGAAACACAACTGTAGGTTAGTAATGGTTTGGACTTAGTACATTATTGAAGTCCAATTTGACTATAAATTAAATTAAACTTTGACCACAACTTCAACTCGAAAAACCAACAATTACACAACTGTAGGTTAGTAAGGATTATAGCATCTAAGACATGGAAATCAACTTCAACAATAAGTAGTTAATAACGGTTAAACAAAAAACTAAAGGAATACCAGCACAAGAAACTGAGAAATAAGCATTCTAAACCAATAAGAGGGTACCTCGAAATCTACAATAGTTGTTTCTTGACTTCCTATGCCACTTGACCAAAACTGAGCTACAGCTAATTCCATTGTCTGAGCGCCTTCCACAGGGAAAGCAAAATTTCTAGTAGAAGGAGATGAGAATGTTTCAACACGCTCCCACTTGATAGGCCTCTTCAGAGGACAAATCTGCAAAGCAAGCACATGAATATATGTCCAGTGAATGCGAAATAAAGTTCTAAGTGCGTGATGTACCTGAACAGTGTCAATAAAAAATCTCCTAGCAGTATCAAACCCTGATGTTCGCATGGTCGCCTCAACCCAACTAGCGCCAAGTGGTACCTCAATAAATCTCCTTTCAATATGACCTATTCAAAAAGTACAATAACTACTTAGCAAGAAAACAAAATAAACCTCAAAGGAGTCGATTGTACGCAATTATTAAGAAAATGGTTTCTCTTCTTACTTAGACGACCAAATATAGAAAAATTAGTGCAGTGTCTCCAAAGATAACAAGGATCTTAGCAACAACTTCAACGTATAGGAAAATTTAATCTTTACATAAAAGATGAATGTATTGGTAGCAAGGTATTAAATTTCGACATATTTCGGTCGAAATATTTCGGTTTCCATAGTGGGCGACACGAAATATAACTTACTGTGTCGTTTTGTCAATATTTTGGTCGAAATTTTCGAAATAATCAAAATGAACAGCAAATTTCCACCGAAATAACGACAAAAACACAAAAAAGTAGATCGAAATACTTGAAATATACGAAATAAACAGTAAATTTCCACCGAATAATGAAAAAAAACAGAGAAAAGTAGTTTTTATTTTGTACCATTTAAGAAAAATTATTATCAAAGAAGTGAAAGGGTATGCATTATCACCAACACCTTAATTAAAGCTTTTTATTCTTATTAGGATATGTTATTGTGCTATTAAGACCTAAGTTTGATATTTATTGTTCTAATTGTAGTTATTTTATCATTAAAGTATTAATGTGTTTGTCACTCACTCCTAAGCTAGGTATTTGATTAATAATTTAACGTATGACAAACTTACATGGGGTCTAACAAAATGCCACTAGTCTTCATTTCCGCCCACCATAGTAATTGTTAGAGCTTGATAACATGTGTTCTCATGATTCTTTTGTTGTTTGCTTGAATAAAAATTTCCACTACATTTCTATCATTTCCATGGAATTGTAATTATTTCCACATTAACTGAAATATTTTGGCTTCCAAGCAGACCGAAATTTAAAATGATAGAAATATATCCCCAAATTGAGTGAAATAGCAGCAACATATGCTTCTTATAGCCAACTTGCAGTAGTAGGAAGAAGGTTATTACCATAATTACTATTATTATTATTTTAAAATCATGATGATCATAATGGTTTCAGCCTGATAGAACCTCCAGAGGGCCCATGCCTCAAACAAGTTGACTTTTCACAAACTAATAAAGGGGCACTTTCATCTTTTCAACTAAAAGACTTTTGAATATAACAACTACCTTGTACTTTTTTCTCTTGATTGTTCCTACCTTTCTTCTATGAGAAAAGTTAATGTGCAAGTCACTGATACTGATGTCAAGTTTTAGTCATTCAAATAAATCTACAGAAAAAGTAATGTGCAAGTCACAAAACACCAATATCAGGAATTAGTAACTCAAACAAAGCTGAGTAGCACAAAACTTTTCATATTTAATCATAAATGTTTTTAATAGAATTTAAGTATAAAATACATTACAGTAATTTAGAAAGTTAATTTTTCCAATGTTTTGTCCTTACTTGTTTGAAACATAATTTCACCAGCTTATATTAGAACATTAAAAAAAAGAATAAAACCTAGATATAACAGTGTCCAGAACCATCTGAATCAGCACATTTAGTTGCACAACATCTATGCTACTATAAAAGGCCAGCAAGAGTTCCCGCCTTTTATTTTCGTCATTCATTTTATTGCTGAAAAAAATAAAAATTGACTTGAGTAATTGGGTGGAAAAAATAGCTTGTCTACCATTCTTGGAAAGACTATTTTAATAACATTTATTCTCTATTTGCAACTCAAACCTCGCTAACTTCTAAAGTAATACATTACACAGGTGGCAGATAAATTTCTAAACAACAACAGTGATACTTTATAGTAATTAGTTTTACTAAGCAAAGTAGGAGATAATCTAACTTGAACATGTTATGAAATAAAATAGAAAAAAAGACCTGGTAAAAATGTCATCCTTGAAAACGTAATCAACGGAGGCTTATCTGTTAAAACAATAGGCTTTGTTATAGTAATCGGAACCCTGAAAAGAGGACCACGCCATGGTGCTTTGCAATCAACTCCATAGAGTTCAAAATAGTGTAGACCATCACTAAGATTGGTAGGATCTACAACTATGCTGGAAAGAAGAAGAAACGAGTAAATCTCTCAGAAAACGAACAAGGTATAAGTATCCACAACTACATTGATTTCAAACAAACAAAATAAACCAACTAAATAAATTGAAGAAAAACCAACCATTGAAAGAGAAACAAACAAAAAAGATTAGGTTTATGGAACCAACTAGCACGCAAATATACAATACAAGAGCAGTGTCTTGAAATATGAAGAACAAAAATATTGAAAATCATTTCCACTTCTGAACATCAATTTTGGGCTTTCAAGAATTCTCAAAAACAGGAACCGGGATATGAAAGCTGAGGAAATTTAGAAAATCAAGCATGCAGTGGCTTCTAAAGCATAGGAATATCTCATACATACAGAAGCATCTTCCGGGAAAAGATAAGAGAATAACTCGAAGGTAATTATTATTTAAATTCAAAGTTAAAAAAAAATTATCTTTTCCATTCAGTAAATTTGGAAAAAATACATATGGGAAATTATGGTATTATGCCATATCAATTCAGTTCTAATACGCTTCAAGCTAAGAGTGTAAAAATTTAACACAGAGAAAGGCATTCTGGAAGGCATGGAAACTTGCACCAATTTTTTATGGAAAATGCTAAAGCAAGAATGAAGGTGTAGGGGGAATCTCAAATTTATTATAGAAGCCAAATAGTCAAATTATTTACAAGTATAAAAGTATAAAATGTAAAACAACAAAAAAAAAAAATGTAAAACCTATACTAGGACTGGCCAACAGGCTGGCCGTCCCAAAAACCCTCCCTAAGAAGCGTTATCATTTCACCTTAGTAGAGAGTCCCAAAAGAAGAAGTTTTGCCATCGGGTTCCCTCAAAAAGTCTATTAGGGGAGACGCACATATATACAAGTGCTTTAATGTTCACTATAAGTTTCTCCAAAATTTCTTCCTCTCCATTGAAAACCCTATTGTTTCTTTCCTTCCATATGCTTTATATAACCGCAAAAAACAAGACCCATGATGTACTAAATGGCTCAAAAAGCATCGCCCAGATCTGGGATGCTACATCACTAGAGAACAACAGGTGATCTGCAATTTCTAAGGCTGCTTTACACGTTGAGCACCTCTTTACCGTCGGTAGCCCGCACCTCTTTAGCCTGTCATGTGTGTCAATCTTATGTAGACGTGTCTCCCATGAGAAGAAGCTCACTCTATGAGGAATTGGGGCTCCCCACAAGAGTTTGAATATCGGCCTCACCGAAGGCTGGCCATCTATGAGGACTTCATAAAAGAAGTAACTGTAAAACTCCCTAGGTGCCTGGGTTCCAGACCAACTGGTCTGCTTTATCCTCGTTCATCCTTACCATCTCAAGTTTTATCAAATAGCCGACAACTCATCGAACTCCCAGTCATTCAGGTCTCTTCTAAAATGAAGGTTCCATCCCATCCAGTCATTATTTTCCCTCCTCATCTCTAAAACCTTTGCTGATTTTGCTGAAGATATAGAGTACATGATGGGATATCTTGGTTTAGAGTGCTTGGTCCTAGCCATACATCGTTCCAGAAGCCAATAGAAGTACCATTATTGACTTTGCAAGTGGTGTTTGAATAAAAGCCAGATCAAACATTGGTAATTCCCCTTCATATCGAGACCCCATATGCCGTTCTGACCTGTCAATGACCCAAACCATTCATGATCGAGCCATACTTTGCATCAATGATACTTCGCCTAAGTCTTGTGGATTCCTTCCCGAACCACCATACCCATTTCACCAGTAGAGCCGGGAGGACAAAAAGAAGAACACAACAATGGCACGGGATTCCTTCCCGAACCGCCATTATGGGGTTAACAAAAAAGAACAAGAACAAGATCGGGAGGACAAAAAGAAGAACACAACAATGGCACGGGAATGTTGGGGTCTAAAGTTGGTCTACAATCGATCTAAAGTCGGTCTAAGGCCATGTTTGTTTTTTTTAAATCTGAATCTAACTCAGCTGAATCTAATTCATCTGAATATTTTTGAAAAAACATGTTTGTTATTTTAATCTGAATTTGACTCATCCCTTCACTTTTAATCTTAAATTAAACAAAACATCCCCGCCAAATTGATATGAAGCTGCCTCCATTATGCATAAAACCCAAAAGTACTGTCCCTCGATAAAGAAAAACAAAAAACCAAAACTCTCCAAAAAAAAAAAAATTTAAACAACCCAAAACCTCTAAAAAAATTATGAAAATTTGGATCCCAATGTTCGTCAGACCCTAATAAAAGAATTAAATCCACATAAAGATCCAATAAACCCTATATAGATTTTAATTAGATAACCCTAACACACCACATAATTTTCAACTGATTTCAAAAAAAAAATTGCACAACATTACTCTGTGAGGCGGAAAGAAGGCATGCACAACATGTTTACTCTGCGAGGCGGAAAGAAGGCATGCACAACATTACTTCAAGCATTCTACAGCATCATACGGGGAGACTTCAGCAAGGACAACAACAGGTTCCTTCTAGGGGGTATTGGGGTTGCCAGTAAAATTAACTGAGCTAATCTTTCGGCCATCCAGACCCACCCATTCCTTTCTGTTTCTAAGGGGATGCATATACTCTGAAGACAACCACAGTATCTCGATACTCTAATAAATTTGTCGTTTTCATTTTTGCATCTCTGCAAGGATCGCAGTATTACCTTCCCTAAAAGTCTTGTACGATGGAGTGGTCCATACTACAGTACTCTCCTTGAGGAGGAAATCTTTGAGTTTGACGACGAGCTCACTCGGAATTTTAACCCAATTTGTTTGTCCCCTTCCCCTTTCCGTAATCTCTACCAATTTGTCTTCCCGAAATCTTTTCAGATCAAAGATCTTACTCTCAAGTTGGATGAACCTAGAGTCCGGACACTTCTCCCTACGCTGCCCGTCATCACTTTCCGGTGGGCATGGCCACTCTTTTGCAATTCATTGTTGAAAGAAACATCCTACACTAGACAAACTTGAGGATGGCCACTCTCAAGTTGGATCGAAGGTTTACTGAATATTTTCTTGTGCGAGTAAACAAGGATGTTAAAATCGTATCGTACCCAAAATGATTCGAATCGCACAAGGAATCGTATTGTACCCAAAACGATTCAATTCGCAACTTAGACAAAATTGTACGATTTAGAACTGAATCGCACGATCAAATCATGAATCGTGAGATTCAGTCTGAATCGCATGATTCGACTCTCTGACCAGAAAACACATGCTTAGAGAGAGAGAAAGAGATAAGAGAGAAGAGAGAGGAGAGAAGAGAGAGATGTACCTGGACCGTTGTTCGAAGTTCAAACCAGAGAGACCGAGATCTTCGTCTCCGTCTCCATCTCCTTCACTTTTATCTCTTCCTTTTATTTTATCTCTTTAACCCTAAGTCCCTAACCCTTATCCCTATTGCACCCTTTTACATCTAGGAAAATTATTTCCATCCCCCAAAAACGATTCACGATTTGACATCCTTGTGAGTACATATTAAGGAAACCTTAAAACTGAAGATTTTCTTTCTAAAAGGAATTACATGTAACAAAAATAGGGACTGAAATACATATAATGCATGTAAATATCCTAGACTATATTCAGGCGTGTTCATGAATTTTACAATTTATGATACGACTCAATTGACCCCCTCTAATGAATTTAGGATTCGGTTCCGATTTGACGTCAATGCATGTGGATCTGACAAAGTTTCTTTATCGAGAACATGACAAAGGTTAATAATTAAAAGACTATGTTCAAATGAAACACAGAAACAGATATACATAGGATCAGGTAAATGTGTCACGATATCAGATATAATTAGTGTGAATACTAGCCTATCACTCTATCCTTCAATATTTTCTTCGCCGTGGACCTGAGGGACAAGTACACAAACCTCTATCTTTATGGAAAGGCATGAAAGTTTTTTTGTTTTTATACTTCAGTTCATTCTAATGAACTTATGTGCAACTATGTAGGTTTCACTATCATTGACATATAACCTGTAACTCAGACTTCCAGTTCTCAGTCACATGCATTGTTAAATACACGACTACTTCACCCTTTCTTTAACATAAAATAGTTGTTTAGAGTGCTCTTAGGCCTTTAGGCTACATGTTCACCAACATTTCCCATCCTTGATACCAAAGAAAATGCATTTCTAATTGCTTTATGATATTCAGAAATGATGTTGTCATATACACAACTGACTGTCAACCTAGGCTAAAGGTTAAACATCATATCCAATTTTTGGAGGAAATTCATATGAATAACCTACAAAAACAGCTCGGACAAGAAACGACATATAAAAATAGCTTGAACAACGTTATCTAATAATTTCTTGTTTATCATTTGGTTGCTTGGAAGCTTCTCGGCTCTCTTCTGGACTATAGTATATTGAGGTATTCAACACTTAATAAAATATCCCACACCACAGTTAGTGGAAACCATGTTATTGTCGGGCTCGAAGTGAAGTGCCATGGTCTCAAAGAATTTTCTTCTTTTCAATCAGAACTAATAAAAGGATAAAAATTTTATCATTTCTTTAAACAAAAAACATGTGTGCATGCATTACTATTGTTAGCTCAAGCCATTCACTGATGTATGCTGACATGGAATCAACTCAAGTAATGAGGAATGGCAAACTCAATTACATTTTACAGACGAAGGAATAAGAAAATCAAGATAACTACTTCCAAACATGCATATACAATGGGGAAAGAAATTTTGGAGTTTGAAAACTAACTTGAAGCTACGCCCATTATGTGTGAGAAGAAGATAATCCGGAGCCCGGACAACCACATTTTCACTAGTACACAATTGTACACACTCCTCAAAGGGAACCAACTGTTCCAAGTTACTTGCATCTTCATGGAACCTCGGTTCAACTTGAATAGTCCACTGTAATGAAGAGGAATGTTATTAATGCTTCTTACAAAAATAAAGAAAAAAATCAATACCATGAAACTTAAATTATGAAATTCTATGAAAACTAGTACTACACTCCTACTAGCTCGAGTCACGGATAGATCAGTACCAAGTCGGGAGGACCTCATCATAGTATAAAATCCTTAAAAGTTAGTGAAAAAGCTGAAAAAGGAAGCCGGAAGAAGGAATACCGATAAGAACCTATCGCTTCCTACACAACGCCAGCACGAGGAACTCGAGAATAACACAAGAATTCCTACTAATTTCTCATACTTTATTTCGGTACGTCATGGGGCATGTAGTATAGTCATTACATAAAATTTGACTAGAAAAGAAACTACTAATTGGTTTAGGAAACAAATAAATAGTAATCTATTAAAACAGAAACTCTCCTCTCTAAATAACTTTCTAAATTCAGGTAACCCCTAACCATCCTTCACATTCAAGTCTTTGTAGGACTCTAGAACTTTCAGTTTGTGGCCTTGCATGGCTTCAATACAATCGCTCGTGGGCCCACGTGGAACTTCAAAATCCATCATTACAGGGTGTTTTGCAGGGTCCAAACACGGCTCCAACATTCCGGTCTCCTTGAATTGGACCTTTCCCACAAGCTCCACTCCAAAACAAAACAAGGCTCTAACAAATATATTCCCAAGTTTCAAAACGAAAGGCCAATTAACTAGTGACTATACCACTTGATCCATCAATTTCATATAAAAATAATTTAATGCCCAAAACATTCTAGAAAAATGATTTTGCAACGTTTGTTACTAAGATTAGTTTATTTTATTTTACCAAAAAGTAACTAGTATTTCGTATTAAAAGTGAAGCCTTGTAAATAATTTAAAGTGAAGTCTTGTAATGTTTGTTCCTAAGTCTTGTAAAGAATTTAAGAGTTCGGATCGGCTTACAAGCTTACATGTACAGCCTCTTGTGGGGCCCACATACGGTTGATCTAAGGGCTGTTTTTTTGTGAGAATGTTCTCCTCACCATGAAGATCATCTTCACCAAAAATCAGTACATTCTAAAATTGCTAGCCCTGTAAAAATGATCGGAAGTTGATTAAAAAAATAACAGTGAAAACTGAACGATGACAAAAAGAGTCAATTTCTTAATGGGGTTAGAAGTTTTAGAATGTACTGATTTTTGGTGAAGATGATCTACATGTGTGAGGAGAACATTCTCACTAAAACTCAGCTCTTAGATCAACCGTATGTGGGCCCCACAAGAGGTTGTACACAGTGGCGTATGCACATAGTGGCAAGGGTAGGCAACTACCTACCCTCAACTTTTCAAAAAAATTTATATACATATATATAGATATATAATATATCTTATTAAGGGGTTTTGAAATTTATATATATATATAATATAGCTTCTTTTAAAAAAGAAAATTTTGAATTTTTTTATTAGATAATTAGAAAATTTAGTTGTTTTAGATTGGGCCATATGTTTATAATGTAGGTTTTTTTTACCCACACCTAAGAGAGGTTTTTTTAACCCACACCTAAGAGAGAGGGTTTTGTTAATCCAAGGCTCCTCATATAGTATATTATAATAGATGTCCATATGTAGCTGACTCTTTCTAATTAATTAAACATATAAGGACTTTTAAATAATTTCACTAAAAGTTTTAATAACTACATGGGCCCACATAAATGTATACTTACTATTTACTAAGAGGCTCAGATGAGGTTCTCTTCTCTTTCCCATCTCTCGACACTCAAAAAAACAAAAACAAAAAGGGGAAAATAGGACAGAAAAGGAACTACCGAACTAGAGTAAAAATTCTCACGATCATCCCATGATCAGTGCTTAATGATTGATTTGATGAAGTGAACACCGAGTTACTGCTTTGCATGGCATGTTTGAACCCAAGCAATTCGTTCTCAGCTTTCATCAAGAGAAGTTAATTCACCTTGCTCAACTTTATCAAGCTGATTTTTCAGAAATGGATCTCATGATACTTCAAGATCAGTTAGAAACTTATATTCTTGATGTGCGTTGCAGTGATGATCTTCTTGAAGTGAATGGAATTAGTGGGCTTGCAAAGAAAATGGTAGAGACAAAGAGAGATATAGTTTATCCACTAGTTTATTTGCTAATAACGCTATCATTGATTCTACTAGTTGCAACTGCTACAGTTGCGCGAGCATTTTCTGCTATGCATATAGTGAAGAACTGCCTACGAAATCGAATGGGAGATGAATGGATGAATAGTTGTCTGATCACATACATTGAAAGAGATATTTTCAGTAGCATCGATAATGTAGTGATTATGGAAAGGTTTCAGGGTATGAAGACTCATCGTGGACAATGTTAATAAAGTAGTCTGGGAAAATTTTGTTGGTAAGCATCTTGTTATGTCTTTCATCTGTGTGTAAGAACTGGATAATTTTTCTTTAGACTTATCTCACTAAATTACAATGTTGGCTTACTTCCTGGATGCTGCATGTTTTGGGAAACTCTGTGAACTTGCTGGGAGTTTGACTCATGTGGTTTAAACATTTCAGGTAATAGGAACCAGGCAGGATATCAAACTTGACTGAAGATTTGGTGGACTAGCTCGTTGTCTTTGGCTGTTGGTGGACCACTTCTCTTTCCTGCATATTTTCTTTTTAGCTTTTTTTCAAATTTGATTCATTTCATTATTTAATAAGTGTTTAGAATGAGAGACAGTGGGGAAATCTATTTGTGGGTTTCAAGTTGGCTTTAATCTGTATTCTGTAGCCAAAGTTGAGACTTGACTTGAATACAGATTACTGACTCATTAATGTTTTTCTTTCGTTTTTTGTTTTCTTAAGTAGTATTCTTTATTTATTATATATAATTTGTGTCTTGCTACGGTACAACTGTTGATTTGGGTGGAGATATGTTCTCTACAAATTTGAAGTGGATATGTGTTCTCTACAGTTTTAATGTGGAGATGCATTCTCTACAGATGTCACAAGTGGGATTTGTTCCCTCTCAAAAAAAAAATAATATAACCTATTTTTTGCATAAGTGCCGGCCAGGCTTGTGCGAGAATTAGGGTCGTTACACATTTCCTATGCTTTCTATATGAACCATACACCTCTTTAGGATACTTTTTTTCCATAAAAAGAAATGATTAATGCTTAAAACATTTTTCTAACAAAATTGTCCCATGGGTTTTACCTAAATTATAAGGTTTTTCTTCATTTGATTAGAAAAAGGATTTGAGATTAAAAAGAAAACAAGGAAAAGTATAAATAAGCATGAGTTAGCACGCAAAAGATGCCCAATACAGCAACGGTGGCCTCCAGCCACAAAAGGGAAACATGCAAGACCTACACAACAATTAAACCAGCCCATCTGAAAAGTGAAAACTAATACATCAGACCTCAACCCACTAAACACTTAAATATTTTCCTTGAAAGGAATATAACTGCTTTGATATTTAATATGATAAACTCATATGCCTCCAGAAAAAGAAAAAATTCTTTTCCACCTCTCTTTCCAGATGGACCAACAATAGCTACTTCTGAGATATTGTTTTCTAATAATTTTAATAGTCCTAGTGATGAGATAATAATAATAATAAAAATAATAATAATAATAATAATAATAATAATAATAATAATAATAATAATAATAATAATAATAATAATAATAATAATAATAATAATAATAATAATAATAATAATAATAATGATGATGATATGAATTTTACTTCTTCCTGACACATTATGCGCATGGCCAACCTTTGGCTAGTAAACAATATTTAAGCATGTTTGAAACAAAGAAGAATAGTTGTACTTTCGGGTTTCAGAAAGCAGGCTAAAGAATGTCACTTACATGCAAGTATGCAACAATCTCTAAAAACTCAATAAAATATAACCTCAGTAGTTTTTTGGCAAGCACTAGCCTCCCTTAAGTAGATGCCTCGCGATGTCGGTGCTGCAGTCAAAAAGATGCAACTAAATAACTAATTACTTATTTTTATGACATTCTCAGAAATTGAACATCTAAAATCTAGATAGTAATAAGATATTGGTGCACACTCCATAGCCCCAGCAATTGATTCATTTCCAAAGGTGTAGCTAAGTGATTCTTCAACGTTATAAGCAGTCTAGACACAGTTCCTAGTACAACAAGGTTCCCAACCTTGGTGACCACCTACACAGAGCTACTACAGTTGTTCTAGTTGAGTCTACCTGGGGTTCAGGGTTCGTTTGCACTTCAATCCAATATGCAAATTTTCTTTACATTCTTCTCTGTCAGCAACTCTTGTTCAGAATATTTTGTTTTCTTTCATTTGCAGTCTATTAGGTGAGACTGAACTTTGGACTTTCAATTTATTTCGAATATAAAATGGAAGTCAACAGCAAAAAACATGGCATATAAGGTGCTATGACATCATTACAAAGAATTGCTAGTTCGTGGTGCACGGTGGTGGTAATAATGGCATAGCGAACTCAAAAGACATCTTCCAAAATGTGTAAATAAACGTAGATTATAGGCCAACTCGAATAAAGGTCTTTCCAAGGGGGAACATATCAACTTTTATTTCTAATGAAAGTGCTACTAGAAGAGAAACAGCCAAATGTAAAAAAGTAGAATCCAAGTCAATTTTTAACGGTAATACTAAAATCAAAATCTCTCTGTTTCTATCGGGCTAAGGTTTTTGTTCTTTCTCTTTATCAGGAGTAAAATCCAAGTCATCATTGTTTATTATTGATAGTCATCCCTTTAGGAATTTGACTCATAACTCATTTGGACAATCAATCGAACAGCTTACGTGTAACAATGAAAAGTACTCCAGTTAAACTTTATAAAGGAGAAAGTGAGTTTTACTTATTAATTTAAAGAAACATACCTCAGAAAATTTGTCTAACATCCAATCTATCAACTGCACATCAAAACTTAAGATATATGGCATCAACTAACGTATAAATCTCATCTCTACTGGATATTTCAGTTACGTACACAACAGACATTCTGAAGTAATACATGAACTGTGCTAATACATACAGATAGAAACCAATAAAAACTGAGATGGTTTCATTCTAACTGCCGCCTAAACCAAAATGACACATTTGCAATATTCTACTGGATATTTCAATATTCTTTTCTCCGATAGAATTTTAAGAATAACTTTTTCCAACCTTGAGACTACATCCTCAAGGTCTTACTATTTTTTAGCCAAATCAACTTTTCACAATAAAAAGCATAAAATTAAACCATTAATAATTAGCACACTTCAGCAAAATCTACAGGCCAATGAAAGTGTGATTCTAGGGTAGTGGAGAACTGAGATCATAAATGTCGAAAGCTTACTTGTTTTGCCACATTGATTGATTGTTATTTGATACCACACAGATGGAGCGTTTTGAGATTGTTGAATATATTTGTGTGCCCTGCCATATTAATTGTTGGAATCAGTTAAAAACTAAAACTTAGAAAATCTTATTCAAACTCAATAATCAAAAGTCCCTAATACAATCTATTTATAGACAAACATAAGAAACCCAAAATAACTAAGAAACTCAAAATAGAAAACAACTAAGAACCAAATTAGAATGAAACTAGGAAACTTAAACAAAGTAGGAAACTAACTAGTGGTTGAACTTAGAAAGTTACTAAAAACAGAAACACTATTCACGTGAACAGTAACACTAAAATATAAACTTCTAACACTCCCCCTCAAGCTGGAGCACAGAGGTTAGACATGCCCAACTTGCCATAATGAGTAGAAACCGAGCACGAGCAAAAGACTTAGTCGAATATCTTCAACCTCATCTTCACATATAACCGAAACTTGAACCGTCTTCATTAACATGAATATCTTCAACTAATTTGAAATACGCCACCATGGACATGAATATCTTCTACTTATTTGAAACACACCACCATGGATTTATCATAAACGAAACCACATCACTAGGCTCCAACACCATTACCAACACTCCCCCTTACAATAAAACAAATCACCTTCAAGTTTCAAGCAACAACCATAGAATCTCGTACCCAAACACACAAACACAAACAGCCACAGGAACACTTGCCTCAGGCAAAGCCAACTAGTATCACTTACTAGGGCAAAACACACAACCAACGGCCAATGATATCACTTACTTTGGCATAAACACTTGCTCCTCAACTTGAGGAGGCACACAAACGGGGCATAAAGATCTATGGTATTGCAGGAGACTTGATCCAAACCAACAAACAAGTAGCAACATAATCTCTAGTGGGTGATGATGATGGTCTCCCAATTTTGTAACATGAAAACCAAAAAATTAGGGTTTTTCAAAAACACTTGGAGAAGGTCCAAAACTTCAAATAAACACAACTTTATGAGGGAGACCTACTTGTAGATGATCCAAAAACAGCAAACGAACACCAACCAATGATGAAGAGGGGGATGTCACACTTTATGGGAGAAAAATCTGCAGAAATCTGATCCTAAACTTAAAACCCAATTCCTCTGCCCCACTTTCTAAAAAAAACAGCAACACAACTTCCACCCTATGTAACCCAACAATCTTCATGCATCCATCATACAATTCACGCCACAAACAAACCCTAGCTATAGATCGAGGATGAAAAACACCACTCAAAACACACATTTACTGCTGATGCACTCAAAAAAGATGGCTAAAAATACCCAACCACCAAGTCGGAAGCAAAATATGGACTGAAAATTGCTTAGACACTATTCACGAATACTGTTCACAATACTATTAAAAACAAAAAACAATCAGAGAGAAGAGAAGAAAAAAAAAAAAAAAAAGAATAGTGATGGTCCGGCGGACGGCAATGATGCCGCCACGGCGAGGGAAACTCCAAAAACATCAAAGTGCTCTGATACCAAGTTAAAAACTAAAACTTAGAAAATCTTATTCCAATTTAATAATCAAAAGTCCCTAATACAATCTATTTATAGACAAACATAAGAAACCCAAAATAACTAGGAAATTCAAATTAGAAAACAACTAGGAACCTAATTAGAATGAAACTAGAAAACTTAAACAAAGTAGGAAACTAACTAGTGGTTGAACTTAGAAAGTTACTAAAAACAGAAACACTAATCACATGAACAGTAACACTAAAATATAAACTTCTAACAGAATCAAATTGAAGCTCATATCTATTTCTTGTAGTTGCATAACAAGGTCCATGGTAAATGATGGGAAAACTAACTTGTCAACTTGCATTAACCCTTGTCCAGTGGATAATTTATCTTCTAGAAGACCACCTACAGAAACCGTAGTATTTTCAAGTGCCCTCCGTACATTATATGGACTCACAATAATGCCTTCAGCCTGCACAATAAGATATTTATTACAATGTTTCAGTTATTTATAGAGATGAGGATTACATTAGAAGCAAAAAAAAAAAGAATATCATGAGAACCTTCATTGCGCTGATCAGTAAAGCCACTCCTCCACAAGCAGATGGAGAAGCCATGGATGTTCCATTCATAAGCATGCGACGTTGAAGGGTCCAAGTAGGTACAGGAGCCACTGCCCCACCAGGAGCACTTACACAGACACCAAGATCTCCGTCAACTGTCGGGCCTCGGCTAGACCTGTATCCCGGTTTCCCAAGCATAAGTGTTTCAAATGCAAAATAGTGGTGATCAGTGTGACTCTCTAGAGGGGAAAAAATTTCAAACCTTTTTTTTTACAGAATTTCAAACCGGAGTTGTCAATTTCTTCAAAGCAACTCAGACAATTATAATAAGAATAATAAGATATACCAAGTGTATTCCAATCCTTCAAATGGAGGTTCAACTACACAATGAGCTCCAGCAGCCATAGCAGGAGAGATGTATGCACCAACTCCAATTATGCTTGAAGTGGTGCCACCAGGTGCACCCACAGTACTCAAGGCCGGTCCACTGTTACCAGCGCTACTAATAAATATAATTTTGTGTTTATCGACTACCTAATAAAACAAAAAAATGATATCACCCATATCGCTATTTAACTTACAAGCAAAAATTTGAATGAAAAAGAAAAACAAAAGACAAGAGAAGCTCGCAAGCAAATAGAAGCTCCATGGTTTGAGAGTAATACTTCATTTACGAGGTCAACAAAGCGCCCATAGTCCGGTAGAAGGGCAGGCTCTCCGTAACTCATGTTGATCAGGTTACATTTGTGCTGTAAATAACATGTATAATAGTCATAACCAAAAACCTCTGTAGACCAATACTAAAAAGTGAAAGAACATTTTTTGGCTTCTCTTTGTTGCTTAAATGCTCAAGCAATATCTTTTTAATTGGACAAATAACAGATTGCAGAAAAGCAAATGTAGGTGCAAAATATGTTAGAAATGATAAATGCAATGAATTTATTGGTAGCATCCCCAGCATGAACAAACATTGTAATACACCATTGGACCTTTTTGTCCAACGAATCCATGACGGGTAAATTCATCTTCTTATAAGGATGTAAACAATAAGAATACCACAGCAGCTCAATGATGATAAAAGAATAAATAAATTTTTAGCAAAATGAACCCTTCAACTCTTCACTCGACTACACTGTCATTTTATAAACATGAAAAGATGGAATAAATGGGGAAATTCAATTTTTTTTCTTTTAGGAGGCCATTCTGCTTTGATGAGGGAACAACTTCATAGTTCATTTTCCATAATCAGTGAGCAATCTGCAATCAGTAGTTACAAAACTAAGGTTGCTTGTTTAAAGTTTATAATTCTTAATCATATAAAAATAAATAAAAAAAAGGAATTTTTAGACCAGAACAGCTATAATAACGAAAATGCCATATCTTCCATGTTACCAATAAAAATCATACACAGACCTAATCCACCTCAAAGACAAGGCACTTAAACTAAAACTGCTAATTGAAATACTTGGACAACAGTGAATGATATTAATCTTGAATCTATTCTAGATCAGTAGAAACATAAACATGAACAAATATAATGTAACTGGATAGAGAAAGAAGCCTACTTACAGCAGCAAGGATTGGATTATTCCAAACACAGTTAGAGCCCAGATTTCATAAGGAAATATCTGGAAAAGCCTTTAGTAAAAGGAACATTCAAGAAAACTTGGAGGGTGCTTGTTTTTTATGTATATCACATGTAGCATATGTGGGGTCCACAACGGCACAAGATATCTTCTAAATAAAGAATAATGTATCTGTCGACCAAATCTAGTTATTTTAGGAGTTTTAATTAGTTTACAAAGTATTTCATTAGAATATCTTGTTTCCTTATTAGACTGGGATTTCTTGTTAGTAGTCTATTATTTTTAGAATTACATGTAGCTAGGATTTCTTAGGCATGGGGTTTTAGAAGCCTATAAAATAAGGTCGACTCCCTCTTGTAAAAATAATTTATGAATAATATTATTTGAGTTTAGTAAATCTTGAGTGTGAAAGAAATCGCTTCCGCAATTCACATCAAAAATTGGTACCAGAGCTTCGCTAAGATCCGGAGGAGTAGATCGAAGTGCAGCAACGGACGCCCGTAATAAGAATTTTGATAGGTCGACAATCGTTGTAGAGACTCGTAACAAAAAATATTGTTAACCGCCTAGATTCGCTTAAGAAGACGATGGAGGAGAAGTTGCAAGTGGAGAAAGCGGTGGAGAAGGCTGTCGAAGAGACCTCCCGCCAGTTCCAAACGTTGTTTTTTGAGCTATTTTCACGGTTTTTCCCTACATAAGTGACTGGAGAGTCCGTTAAGCCTCCGGTGCACTCCAAAGCAAGTTACATGGCGATGCAACCCCCTTTTCAACCTACTTTGGTAGGTTTACCTTTTAATCAAGCTGTAGGGAACTCGTCCAACCCTATACAGGTTCGCCCAGACAAGAAGGATAAGAGACCAGGTGATCAGCCGATTCCGAAAGGACTAACACCCTCCGAAGTTAATCGATTTCTTCTAGCTAGTGCAGTGAACCATAGTTTTGAAATCGCATATCGTATCGCGTATCGGAACCTCAAATGTAAGATACGCATATCGTATCGAATATCGTATATCGTAAGATACATAGATATCGTGCAAAATTGGATATGGGGTGAGAGAGTAAGTTGGGTGCAATTATTATGTCCCTTTTTAAAACACTAATGTAGTGTTTTAAAATGAAAGAGGATATTTTTTTGTTGAAGCAGAAATCAGGGACTTAATCCAAAAAAACACTAAATAGAGGGGTTAATAGATAGGGGTGGGACTCGGGCGGGTTAGAGGCTTTGGACATGCTATGCCCACACTACACCTTTGTATGTCCAGAATGCCCATGAAACCCACAAAACTCGTAAGAGGTCTACCCACGCATGGCCCATGTGAATTTCTCGGGTTCTTCGGGTTGCCCAAATTTCAATAAATTTTGGTGATTAGATTAGCTTATTAATACAAAATAATAATAATAATAAATAACAAATTTAATTAAAAAAATCTCTTTCACGATTCTAAAAGATAAACAAGCTAACAATCGATCTACTCACGTGATAAATAAATTAAAAATAATTTTATAACATTTCAAATTTTATTTATTAAGTAATAAAAATCTTTTTGACTTTACATAAAATGAGACACATGAAAAGTTCTCTTTGGGTTTTAATACCTCCACCCCATATTTGTAATTTAATTAATTTATCTATTTCTATCAATCAAAAGATTTTTTCAAGCCCCATATCATTTCAATGTTAGAAATTAGCCCATATCATTTCCATGTTAGAAATTAATTAAAATTTATATATATATAATTCTCGAGTTGGGCGAGTTGTCTGAATTGACAATTATTTCTGCCCATGCTTGCCCAAATTTAACTTTGGGTTGGCAAAATAATGCACATAGTTGCTCAAATGCCCAACAACCTTTGCCAATGCTTGCCCAAATACCGGGTCGGGTTGACCCAACCCAAGTCCCACCCCTATCAATAGATAACAAAAAAGGGGATTGTTTAAAATAGATTAGAATACTTTCTTTTTAAACTTTTTGAGGAGGGATTTATTATCAAAGTCTCAGCTATTGAAGAGGACAGCGTCAAAAACGATGGTGAAGAGGATGGTTCCCGACGACGAATATGCTAGTTCGGGTATGTCCACTCTTCTCATCTCTTTTCCCCTCTCTCTCTCTCTCTCTCTCTCTCTCTTTCTCTCTCTCTCTCTCTCTCTTGATTTTCCTTTGGAAATCTGGGTTTATTAGGTCAGTTTTCCTCTCTCTCCTTACCTCTCTCTCATTCCTTTTGGAGATCACTGGGTTACTTCAAAATTTTCAACTAACTTTTGGTTGATTTGGGGTAAGGTTCCAATTTGGGGTTTTAGTTAGGGTTTTTTTAGGTTGGAAGAATAAAAGAAAAAAAAATAACTAAAAAGTCAATTTCTCAAGTTGTTCTTCAGCCAAAATCCATCGATACGATACACCCCAAAGTCTCGCGATACGCACGATACGAGGGTGTATCTATCGCGATACAGACGATACAGGGAAATGCGATATTTTCGCAATATCGTATCAGCCAAGTCTCGATACATACCGTATCGAGATATGTATCGTACGATACATACAAAATGTAAAACTATGCAGTGAACAGCAAACCAGATCATCAACTTTTCGATCAGCGATCAGTTTGCTCACTACACTACCTATGAACCTCAAAGGAGTCCAACGTACCAAGGATTGGGTTCATCAAACTCATTCTGTTCCAATCCAATTCCGTTCGTTCCAGCCACCTCAGCAACGTCAACAACCAGCACTAATCAACTCTGAAGAAGTAGCGACAGATGAACCTGATCAACCCATGCAAAGGTGTTATCATTGTGGTGTTGTGGCACGCCACTGTCCTAATAGAGTTACATGAAAACAGCAACAACAGCAGCCAATAGATCAGATTCGTGATGAACCAAGGTAGATAGAACAGTAACAAGTTCGAACCCCTCCAATCCCTAATAGGTATCCTAGCGTTAATTTTTGTGATGATCATCCTTTCAATGATACGGGTGCAATAATCGTAAACCAGCTTTTATGTTTATGGGAACGCAGTATGCATGGGGATTTGAATATTGATGTTCCATCGTTTGATGGGAAGATGGATCTGGATTTATTTTGGACTGGCTAGATAACATCAAGAAGGTTTTTTAATATAAAAATCTTTCGGGTATTTGATGTGTGGTTGGTAGCCACGAAGTTGAGAGCGTATGCTCAAGTTTGGTGGAACGATTTTGTGAAGAATCTCCATTTGAAGGGTAAACAGCCAGTGACTACATGGGAGAAGATGTGAAAGCATATTGGTGATGCCTTTATTCCAAAAACATATGGAAGAGAACTCTATTCGCGTGTCCAGAATCTCAAGTAAAAAAACATCTGTCCGTTGATGAATATACAGCTGAGTTTCGAGTTTTATGTACAAAAGCGGAATTAGTCGAACCTGAAGAACAGTGGATCAGCAAGTTTATTGATGGATTGCATACCAATATCAGAACTGAACTTTGTCTATGTGAGATGACTCCCTCGATCAAGCCATCAACTATGCCACCAAATTGGAAGAATATTTCAAAAGTTTACCACCTTCATCGGGCACTTCCACGATTGTGACAACTCTGGGTGCCATTAAAACTTCTGAAGCACCTCCTACTACAGCCTTTAAATGCTTCGATTGTGGCATATTTGAGCATCGAGTTTCTGATTGCCCTAAGAAAAAAAACAAGGAAATTCTTGGTAGCTGAGAAAGAAGATCCAACCTTTGAAGAGTCGGATCAGATTCCAGAAACGATTGCGGATCCCGAAGTAAATGCATTGTTGATAGCCGAGTTTGAATCCATCGGTCCAGAAACACGAGGGAACCTACTCGAAACTCGAGGTCGAGTTTTTTCTACAAGGGGGGAATTGATGTATATCACGTGCAGTATATGTGGGATCCACAACAGCACAAGATATCTTCTAAATAAAGAATAATGCATATGTCGACCAGATCTATTTATTTTAGGAGCTTTAAATAGTTTGGAAAGTATTTCATTAGAATATCTTGTTTCCTTCTTAGACAAGGATTTCTTGTTAGTAGTTTATTAATGTTAGAATTACTTGTAGCTAGGATTTCTTGGGTGTAGCGTTTTAGAAGCCTATAAAATAACACTGACTCCCTCTTGAAAAAACAGTTTATAAATAAATCTTTTTTTTTTTGCTAGGTAAGCAAGAATATATAATGAGAAAAGAATATAGGAGAGCAAAATACAGCAAAGAACCGAAAAAGACCTCACACCCCCAAATTATGCAAGCTTGTGGTCCCTACAAAAATGGCACCACAAGACGCACCAATCAACAGTGGAGGATTAACAAAACCTGAAATAACAACATTCAGGATTTTCAACAGCTAAGAAATTTGGCCTATGATCAAAGCATTCTTTCGCTCCAAGAGCAAGGGCAGCTCCCCTCTTGGACATAGTATCCGCTGCAAAGTTAGTTTCACGATATACAAAGGAGAAGGTTGTCCTTAGCCCATTCTTGATAAAGTTCCATCTCGATAGTACAAACCAAGAGATTTTGTTATCATTGAAGCAGTGGATTGCAGCTTGGGAGTCAGAGGTTATCCAGATATCAAACCACCCCATCTCTTTTGCCCATTCCAAACCAAGAATTATAGCAAGTACTTCAGCAACAAAATTGGTACAGATGCCTAAGCCAACAGCCAATGCGCCTATTGTGTTACTTGTATGATCCCTCAATACAATCCCAGCACCTCCATGCCCCGGATTGCCTCTCGAACACCCATCACACCCAAGCTTGAGCTGATCATAAGCAGGAGGGATCCAGTAGCAAGGGTAGGCCATAATAGAGATTGTAGGTTTAAGGGTAATTTTAAGGGCTCTAAATATCAGAAGGTCGTCCAGACTGTTATGCATCCTACTATTCAACAAGATAGAGCACTCATAAAAATTTGACAAGATTTTGTATTTGACTCTTTGTCTTGAAGCAGGCTTGTCATCAAAGATGCAACTATTACGATGAAGCCAAATTTCAGTGAGGACATTAGTGATTGCAGCAGCCCAAAGATCCTTGATGGCAGCACTCCTCCCATTTGCCCTTTCGGCCAATCTATTAAGACTAATAGGCCCATGTTGCCAACTAAACTGAAATATGTCAAGAATCCAATCCCAAATATCAGTCGTGAATGTGCAGTTCCAGAAGAGGTGATCATCATCCTCGATGTTACCAAGACATAAAACGCATCTTGACACCAATGATATCCCCCTGCCTTGGGTTCTCGAATCAGTTGCACAACATCTTGATAGAATCTTCCAAGCTATTGCACTTCTTTTTGGATGGATGCATTTTCTCCAGATTAACTTCGACCAGCTATGTTTAGGAAATTTGTCTCTAAACAACTCAATGCCATTAGAGACAGAATAACGACCATCTAGACTTGGCTTCCAGACTAGGTTATCGTCTCCCATGGAAGGGGTAGGCAGATCCTCAATATTAATGCCTGCATTGCCAAGAATATTAGCCACATCCGAGGGGATCACCCATAGGCCATTTACAATAAGGTCACTTACCTTCTCTCCAAGATCAAATAGGTTACCATCAATTGTTACCATGTTAGAGATTGGCTCCAAAGAGCACCAAGTGTCCAGCCAAATGGAAATGCTCTTGCCATCCCCAATGATCCAACCTAGATTACCTTCCATACTAGATATAGCCCATTGCAGGCCTCCCCAAATGGAAGATTGTTTGTAGTATGTAATCCATCCTCCTTTTTTGTATCTGAATTTGGCCAATAGGAATTTTGCCCAGCTGTTCTTACTAGAATAGATACCCCACATCAGCTTAGAGAGGAGCGCTCTATTGAGAGTCTCAAGTCGGACCAGACCGAGACCCCCTTCATCTTTAGGGCAGCATATCTTGTGCCAGGCTTTAGTGATGAGTTTGGCCTTAGCAGGATCCCCGGACCAAAGAAAGTTTCTCATAATTCTCTCGCATGAATTGATGACCGATTTAGGCCATTTATAGATCGCCATGTTGTAAATAGGGATGCTAAATATAACAGATTTTATCAGACATAGCCGAGCCTGGAAGGAAAGGAGAGAACCTTTCCAGCCAGCTAAAGTTTCCTGCAAACGGTCAACCACATGCCAAACCTGAGCTTTCTTGACCCTCCCAGGGAAGATAGGCACCCCTAAGTATGAATCAGGGAAGCTACCTTCAGGCATCCCAAAAAGGTTGCAGATGAATTGTTTTTGGGGAGGAGGCATGCCCCCCAAAAATAATTTGCTCTTGTTTTGATTTACACATTGGCCCGATGAAAGCTGATAATTATGAAGTAGACTTAAAAGCTCAAGTAAGCCCTTTTTGCTGCCATTGCAAAAAATGAATACATCGTCAGCAAAAAATAAGTGAGTGGGGCTAGCAGTACCTTTGTAGGAGACCATAGGCCTGAGCAGCTTATTTTGGACCAAATCCCCAATTCCACGACTGAGAACATCTTCTGCCAGCACAAATAGGAGAGGTGAAAGCGGGTCACCTTGCTTAAGACCTCTCCCACTTTTGAAGAAACCCTCCGGGCCACCATTAATCATAACAGAGTAGTAGGCGGATCTAAATATTTGGTTAATCCAATTGCACCAGCTATCAGAGAAGCCAAAGCATCTGAGGACATGAATAATGAATTCCCAACTCATTGAATCGAAAGCCTGAGAGATGTCAATTTTTAAACCTACATTCCCGCCCTTCCTTTTCCTGTGAAGCTCGTTGACCATTTCAGAGGCAGTAATGATCTTTTCTTGGATGGATCTTCCTTTTATAAAAGCTCATTGCTGAACAGTAGTCAATTTATCCATTAGGTTTCCCAGCCTATTAGCCATTATCTTTGTGATGATCTTGAAGAAGAAATTGCTTAAGCAGATTGGCCTGAACTGGTTCATCTTCTTTGCCTCCTTGCATTTAGGAATTAATACGAGAAAATTGTTATTAATACCTTTTGGTATGTGGTTGCTGCTAAAACAGAAAGCAATAGCCTTCACCAAGTCATCACCTATGATATTCCAAGTAGTGCGATAAAATTCACCTGAGAAGCCATCAGGACCCGGTGCACCATCAGGGTTCATGCTCCAAACAGCTTCTTTAATTTCCTTTGCTAAAGGCACCGCATCTAGTACTGAGATATCCTGATTATCAATACTTTTTGGAATTACCTCCAGTAGGGAAGTATTTATTTGGGTTGGCACTTCCTTGAACTTAAGATCATAATGCTTGACAATGTTTGCTTTAATATCAGGCTGGGTAGTCCATGTTTGACCATCATCATCAATAATTCTGAGGATTTGATTTTGAGTTTGCCGGATCTTGATTGACGAGTGAAGATATTTGGAATTTCTATCACCCGCATTTATCCATTTTACCTTGGCTTTTTGGCTGAGGAATGTATCGTACTGGTTGGACACCATATCAAGTGTTCTTTGGGAGGTAACCAGGTGTGAAAGTTTGGCCAGGTTCGAAGGATCAGTGTCTGAATCGTGCATCGCCTGGGTGACAACCCCCTCTAGATCTCGCAACTTTGTGGTTATATCACCAAATATATTGACATTCCACCACTTAAGGTGGTCTTTGAGTCTTTTCAGCTTGTAAGCAAAACGAGTGGCTTCATTACCAGCAGAAATGGGCACCTCCCAATTATGTTGAACCATGTCCATAAAGTTGGGGTGAGATATCCACATTTTTTGGAACCGAAAAGGAGCATTGAGAGGCTTTGGAATTGAGGTCGTAGAACCCACCAAAGGCGAGTGATCAGATTTAGATCTCGTTAGGGCTCTTATAGTCCAATTGCCATAGTGATCCGACCAAGAGGAGTTGTAGAAAGCTCTATCCAATTTACAGAGAATCCTTTTGAGACCCACTTGATTATTACACCAAGTATATTTAACACCGGTAGCATGACATTCAATGAGATTGCAATCGTGAACGCAATCCCAAAAATCAGACATAGCAATCGATTTTGGAGGGAGGCCACCCTTCTTTTCATCCATTCTTAGCACAGCGTTGAAGTCACCAACTACCAAACAAGGTTTATTGAGGAGGGAAATAGACCTAAGATTATCCCAAAGATCTCTTCTATTAATGGTAAGAACATTGGCATGGACGCCTGTAATAAGAGAATTACCTACATCCACCGTGATGGCTTGCGAATTAGAGGAGACAATGGTTGGCCAGGGGAGAGTAGCTTTCCACATCAACCAGATGTTACCTTTTTTTGGATCCACAGAGTTGTGGATAGCATCAATATTCATGTATCTTAGTCTCAGACGAGCACAGAAGGAGGAACTAAAGTGAATCATAGGTTCAGAAATCCAAAGGAGATCAGGGGATTGAGATCTAACGAGTTTACGAAGTCTCTTTTTAGCCTTAGATTTAGAGATGCCTCTGATGTTCCAGTATAGGACCTTCAACATTTCGAGTTCTTGGAATTGCTAGAGTTTTCACTGGCTCCCTTTGGGGTGGCTTTTGTTGATTTTACGTTTGCTGCACGGGCTGCTTTCTTCATCCTTAGTTTTGGTGTAGTAGTTGAGAGCTCAATGAGATAGGAGGCACTTAGGGTAGGCTTCCTAGATGCTAGTTTTAAACTTGTTTCACCTGGATGACAGTTCAGTTTAGGGATATGAATATCGTCGTTCTCTTGTTCCACCTCCTCTGCCCAGGTCAAAGTTTTCTTTTCACCCCCAATAGGATGTTTTGGAGGTGGCAAGGCCGCTAGAATTTCAGAAACCCTGATGTGATCAAGGACATCCTGGGTTTTTTCTGTTGGGGTAGCAGGTTTCTGAGTCACTTGTGGCCGCATATCAGGGTCGGGTTCAACACCTGGAACTTCCCCCCTATCCGAGATCTGTTGTTCCTGCTGTGGTTCCTCCATAGTAGCTAACAGGGAAAAAGGATTGTTGGCACAATCAACGATTCCGCCCTCCACCACAAAATTTTGCTCGTCTTCTTTGTTAGTGACTAGCTCTTCTTCCACCCAGTCAGACTCCACAGGATTGTTTTCCTTTGAAGGTTCCCCAGTGGAAGGTTCCAGAGTAATCACCTCACCTTGTTTTTTCTTCCTAGATCTTTTATTCTTTCCTTTGGGTTCTTGTTCATTTCCTGGTATCTCCTCAACATTTAGGACCTCACGGATAGCCCTACATTCGGACACTAAATGGCCAATTATTTTGCAGTGGGAGCAAAATTTAGGGGGTTTCGGGATTTCGACACGCTGCCAAAATCCGCCATTGAATCCATCCACCCAAACCTTTTCAGGTATCGGTTGGGCAAAGTCAATCTCAACTAAAATGTTTGCATAGAACCCAAACTGCTGATTTAAGGTGGAAGAGTCCACCTCCACCGGAGTTCCCAGACCTATGCCAATGGAGAACAAGATAGATGTTTCCCAGTATTCAAG
This sequence comes from Macleaya cordata, assembly GCA_002174775.1. Taxonomy (NCBI): domain Eukaryota; kingdom Viridiplantae; phylum Streptophyta; class Magnoliopsida; order Ranunculales; family Papaveraceae; genus Macleaya; species Macleaya cordata. The sequence goes on along the minus strand of MVGT01004159.1, from coordinate 195,795 downwards.
ACTGAGGCCCGGCAGACGCACCCAAACAAGTGCCGTCGAGATCCTCTGATTTTCGGGATTAAAGTTCGGCACCCAGTCACGGACCCGAAGGTACTGAGTTCCAACTGACCAAGGACCACCGCTCCAGACTTTTCTTTTGTCCTCTTCGTTATCAAGTTTTATGGCAAAATAACCCTTACCTAGGGGAATGAACTTGCAAGAACCCTTTAGATCCCATCGATCTAGTAGCGTAGATTTTGCATCCTCAAACTTGAGCTTTTGAAAGTCAAGTCTACCAATAAGACTATGTTTCCAAGCATCGAGACTTTTCTTGTGGAGATCCTCTGGAATGGAGATCGCCGGGTAATCTCCACGTTTACCAGGAGATGGGAGAGTGGAGAGATCAACTGTAAGGGTCTTAGTGTGGTTTCGAATCTTGTCAGCAAAGGATGGAGTCTTGTCCGTAGAGGAGGTCCCCTCCTCAGGGATCACCGGAGCAGTCATGAGGAGTTTACTCGCCGGAGTCAGTCATCGAGCCCTTGCTTGCTTGCTCATAATCGCTTCCGCAATTCACATAAGTGACTAGGCCCACCTACTTCCGAATAAATCTTGAGTGTGACAGAAATCGTTTTTCTTAATTTTGAAATCCGAAAACTGAAAAAAAATAGACTACAGACTGTTTCTTTTGTTTTGAAATTAAGAACTTTAAGCGAGTTTGTCTAGAAAAAAAAGGTGAGGGAGCAAAAGGAAAAAAAATAAGTGGTGAGGAGAGTCACATAAGTGACTAGGCCCACCTACTTACAGATTCAGAGATGAATTTAGGCAAAAATAAACAATTTTTTCAGAGCTATTTAGTCCTAAATAGACTTCACCTCTAAATAGACCTCAGATCTGAAGTAAAAAAATATGAAGAAACAAACGACCCCTCAGATATATTTCTTTGAAAATCTGAACTTTCTACCTCTTTACATTCATCCCCTTATATAGACTCTAAATAACCACCCCAATAAAAGCTATGCATTGGAAACTAATAATATATTTATTTAGGTCATCATAGAAGCCCCAAATACTAACATCACCCATGTACTTGGGAAATTACAAGTCAAACAGCTCAAAGATAAAAGACACATTAACTCAATGGACTCTTCAACTTCCATTGATTTTTATTGTTTAGCTACTACTTAATACCCAGATTAATTTTCCAACAACTTACTTCTTCATTTTAGAATTTGGTTGATGATCATTTGCATCATTCCCTCATCTTCCAATAGAACTCGTCCTCAAGTTTGTAGCACAACACACTTCATTATTATGACAATGAAAGTGATACAGATCTGAAATATTGAAGGTAGAATCAATTCCAAATAGGGGTGCAACTTGGGCGGACCCAACTCAAACCTGATAGGCTGAACCCGATCTTGGGTCGAGCTTGGGCTAAGTACATTGAAGCTTCAGGTTGGGCTCGGGCTCAGAAAAAAACAAAAAAAAAAACCCGAAGTGAATAAGAGTTGGCTTTGGATTGATGTCTCGGGTAACCCGAGCCCAACATTGTGTATAGAGCACCAAACCTGTTTTTTCTGGACTACCATATAAAACAACATTGAGAAACATGTAAGCATTTATAATAAGTGAAACCCTAAATCCCTTCTTATTAACTCTAACTCGTATCCTCATTTACTCACAAATCTTGGAGGTGCTTTTCATTGCCGTCATCACCCATCAGTCATCACCTATCACAGACGATCGTCGAACTTGAGGTTGCTCTACCACTTTTCCGCCTTCATCTTCCTTTCTCTTCTTCCTCTTTCTTTCTCACCTTTCTTCTATCTTTTACATTCTCTTTTTTGTTTTTCCTTCTTTTTGTTCCACCTTCCTTAATCTTTCATTTTTCATGTTAGGTTTACCAAAATCTTTGATTTTTAATGTGTTTTTCTTGTTTAAACATAATATGTGTTCCATTTTGATCTTTCACAGATAAACACAAACCTACCTGATTAACCAGAGTTCTGGTATGATTAGTTCAGGTTGGAGTTTGGGCACATTTAGGCCCAAGCTCAAGTTGGGATCAGGCTTGGGCTTGATAAGTTTATCTTCTGGTTGGGCTCGGGCTAAACTCCATCCCCACCCAACCTTCCCCGAGTTGAACCCCTAATTCCCAAGTGACCTAGCAATTCAACTTCATAAGCATTATCATTGATTTTCTTGAGCATTTTTTATGGGTCAATGTCAACTACCTTACATTTGTTAACACCTAACGCTTTCTTGTCCTTTGTGAAAACCATTCTTTACAGTAAGTGACTCTGACAAAGATAGCCCTCAATTTGCCAATCCTACACTCGAGACAGTTCGTTGGGCATTTATAACATAGGTTGTAACTAGAAAATTTGGTCATAAGACTAGTAACGAGATCTTAAATCTTGGTTTATCTATCATAAAAAATTGGCAAATTTTAGTCGCTTCTTTACCGTTGATTTCTGGTAAACTTTTTTATGTAAATAATATTGCGGAAGCGTTTCAACTCTCTAAAAAAACACGATTTCTACTAATCAAAATATATTCATTCTAAAACCTAATTAATTTTCGTACTAGGTGCTCTTTATATAGATAACTCCTGACAAAAGAGCCCAAAACCTACTAAGAACTTGCAACCCAAGTTATCTACTAACCTAAGGACACTTTTTAAACATAAAATAACTCTAAAATAGCAATTTTAGACTCCTAAAATACCTAACTAAAAGCTAATATGAAATTATTAAAATAGGAAATACTTTCTCTCTAGAATATTTGTGTACACCATACTCCCCATCTTCGAAGAAGTTCGACCTGAACTTTGAAGAATCTTCATCATCAGGCAGATCCGGCGGTTCAACGGTTGATTGTTCTATGACGTTGCCAAACAAACCCCAAGAAAAGAGGTCCTCCAAGTTGTCGAACACGTGAATCTCAGCACCTCCCTGAAACAGATTTTCTTGTTCTGAACCAAACACACCCTTAAAATTAAGGTATTCAAACCCGTTAGATACTTTAGTTCCAAAACCATCTTCAAACCCTCCTCCAAAATCATAAGTGCACCCAAAGTAAACAACCAAACACCTATTCCTTTTTTAGAGAAAACTGCACCCTTTTCTTTAAAAGTTTCATCGTAAATAAATTCATGTTTTTCTTCCCGTACGATAACACTTGTAGCAGGCTTAATGGAGGCTGGACCCCACCCAATAAGAACTCTGATGGCAGAAGTTCCCAATCTGGGTTTTTATTACCCCAAAAATTTCGAAAGGTCTCATTGGAGATCGATTCCATCTTTGTTTTCTGAAGTACCACTAGGTTTGCCTTATTTTCCGTAATCACCTTATGCACCGCCGTTTGTCTCTCCAAAGTGCCCAAACCCCTTACATTCCATGTAATGATTTTTGGATTCATTAACCACCTAGCTTCCCCATACATGAGTTACTTCGTTTCCTACCTCCCTATGTACCCACCGGTTCCTTAAGTTTGAGATACATGCAATTATCTAACTGATAAAGGCGATTAAGACTTGTGATTACAAAATTAAATGGCCTAACAAGTTAGCAAATGACTAGAAATCAGAAAAGTTTTGATCAAATGATTAGATAATTAGATGAAATGAACTTAAATCTACCTCCACTGCAGCAATCAATGCCCGAGTCAAGCCTGTTCCAGTTTCCATTGAACCTAATCGTGAATCCCCAATTTTACAAGATATCAGTTGTGCTCCTGGCGCAACTCCATTCAGCAAAGGTTCCTATATAAAAACATAGTTTCAAAACAATAACTTGCAAAAGTAAACCACTTTAATGTGGTTATAATGCAGGCAGTAAAAGAAATAACTTTCTATCAAAAGAATAAGTTTACAATACCTTAGGGTGGAAAGCAGTAGCAATACCAGCAACGTGAGTACCATGAGGGGAGCAATCCGTTACTATACTTAAGATGTTTCCTTCATCGTATACATTGGTAACAAATGAGCAAGCATCCAGTTTGCTGAATATGCCAAATTTCCGTTCTGTCCTGCATGGATACATTTATAAAGTCAGTATACTTGACATGCTGACCTGAGCATTTTATTAATGACAGTGTGTTGAACTAATTTGTGTACGGCCCACAAGCCCATGTACAATATCCTGTTAAAATAACTCAGACCCATATGTATATGAATGAAGCAATGACTTTGATGAGAATAGCCTCCTCTCAACTGAGATTGTCCTCATGAAATGTCAGCCCAAACCTGAAACTTCTAACTTATCAAAAGTGGATTACAAGTTTCAACATCATAGCAATCCATTCTATGGATAATGATGTGGCACAAGAAACACACCAATAAAGGCAGCACGTGGAGTCACGGCCTGGGTGCCTTTATCACCAGGCCGGAGGTCATTAAGCTTTATTTTAATGTTTATTTTAGTTTCTGCCATGTTAGACTTCTAATTTAAATGGGTTTTAATAGTTGGGTCAGTTATTGATAGGGGTAGTTTAGTCAATTGCTATATATTAGTTTCATTTTTAGTATTTAAGATATTTTTCTATTCAGTTGTTGACAGATTTGGATTAATTAATTGATTAGAGGTTTGAAACCCTAACTACCCTTTCTTCCCTACGTTTTCTTCTTTCCCCTCTCAACATCTTGATGAATCTTCTCTTTCATGTATTTTATTCTCTTCTCTTAGTGTATCTACGAGGATCTCCGCATTCTTTCTTCTCTTTCTCTACTTATCTTCTGAAGACTTCCGTTGTGCCACATTAAGTGGTTTCAGAGCTTAGTTAAATCCTTGGAGATGGCTGCCAAAGATACCGGAAAAAGTTCTACAACGACTCCAAAAACCCTTGAAGAAGTTGCGGCTGTAGAAAAACATAAAAGCAGGTTGGACAACATGGAGAAGATGATGAAAAACTTAGATGAGAAGGTAAACCTGCTGATTGAGAGATCAACCCCTATAAAAGAAACCCTAGGGGCTGTAACCGATCAAGTAGGTGTTGTGAAGAGCCAAGAAGATGTTGACCGGGAGGGTTTTAGAGCCCTAGAACCCCAACAAAAGGGTATCCTAAGGTCTGGTTTGAACAGTACAGCTGTTAGAGAGGCTGAGATGCTATCTGGAGCGCAAAAACAATGGAGTGATGCTAGGTTTAGGGTTTCCCAGCAAATAGATCCCTAGGTCATGGATCCGGAAGACAAACAACCTTATTAGATAGGCGTAAAGGACCAGCCATTTGGATTAGGGTTTATAATGAAACCCTAGATTTCAACGACGAAAATTTTGAAGAGCCTGAAAGGGGCAGGTTTGGTAAAACCTATCAGAGAAGAGGCCGGAACCAACCGAGGAACAGCCCGTGTCGAATCTACAATCCAGATAACAGGAAAAATAATTTCCCCAACAATAGAAGGGATGAAACCATCAATTTGGAAGATACTGAAGAAGGGTTTAGTAAAGATGAAAACTTTGAAGAACCCCACAGGTACCCTAGACGAGATTTTAGAGAAGAGGAAGACTAATCCTTCAAGATGAGAATCGACCTCCCTAGTTTCGATGGAAAAATTAATGTAGAGGAAGTATTGGACTACCTAGCAGCTGTAAAGACATTCTTTGAATGCATTAATATACCCGAATCTCCAAGAGTTCAGTTGGTTTCTTACAAACTCAAAAATGGAGCAGCAGCGTGGTGGCAACAAGTCCAAAAGAGGAGGAGAAACCAGAACAAACCTCCTATTAAATCCTGGCCTCACATGCGGCACCTTTTGAAGTCTAGATTCCTCCATGCTAACCATAAGAGAGCCTTATTTAGAGAATACTAGCACTGCACACAAGGACAAAAGACTGTCGATGAGTACACGGAAGACTTCTACAGGCTGAATTCTCGTTTAGAGTATAAAGAACCAGAAAATGTGACATTGGCTCGGTTAATTGATGGACTTCGTCCATATTTGAGGGAATTAGTCAACATAACTGAGCATTAGACTTTGGATGAAGCTGTTAGCACAGCTAGGAGGATGAAGACGCAGCCCAAATCAGTCAATAGGCAAGTTACATTTCGAAGTTCGGGGTATACTCGTCTAACTCCATAAAGCTCTTTCAAAAGTAAGTACAGTTACCAACCCCTCTAAATCAGTTCCTATACTTGAAACGAACACAGAAACAACCATTAAAAACCCCCATGTTGATAAACCTGCTTATAGAACTGCTCCAGATCCTTATGCAAGGTAAACAGGGAATAAATGTTTCAAATGCGGGGAAATAGGTCATATTTCTAGTAGCTGTCCATGCCACAAAACTACTAGTTTAATTAAGATAACGAAGAGTATATAGAAGAGGCTGAACAAGATGAAGATGTTAAATTTTGTGAAGGAGATGAAGGTGATAGACTTGCAAGTTTAGTTAAAAGAACTTTGATGCTACCCAGGGAAGACGAGAAGAATGTAGAACAGCTGAACCTTATTAAAGGAAATGAACCACAGAGGCACAGAATTTTTACCATCAAAGGGTTAGTCAAAAGCAAGGTTTGCAATTTTATTATTGATGGGGGCAGTACAGAGAACTTGGTGGCTAAATCGCTTGTTGCTGAACTGAAATTGAAGGAAGAAGAACATCCTAAACCTTATGGGGTGAACTGAATAGCTAAGAAAGAGGATCTAAAGATCAACAAAGTTTGTCACATTCCAATATCCTTCGGGAAAACTTACAAGGACATCATCACTTGCAGTGTGGTAGACATGGATGCTTGTCATGTCTTGTTAGGAAGACCTTTGGAGTATGATGTCAATGCACTTTATAGAGGAAAAAAAAACAGCTATAAGTTTACTTGGGCTAACAAAAAGATTGTTCTACTGCCAGTACCAAAGAGGAATACTAAACACGATGCGGGTCGAAACTAGGAAACTGCAAGCTTGGTGGACAGAATAATAGAGAGACTAGAAAGTGGTGAATTTGACGCAAAGGACTTAGATGAAGTAGATGGTGTTGTTAACAAGACGAAAGAACAACTCGGGACGAGTTGTCTCTCAGAAGGGGAGACTGATGTGGCATAAGTAACACATCAATGAAGGCAGCACATGGAGTCACGGCCCAGGTGCCTTTATCTCCATGCCATGGGGTCATTAAGCTTTATTTTAATGTTTATTTTAGTTTATGCCGTGTTAGACTTCTAATTTAAATGGGTTTTAATAGTTGGGTCAGTTATTGATAAGGGTAATTTAGTCAATTGCTTATATTAGTTTCAGTTTTAGTATCTACGATATTTTTCTATTCAGTTGTAGACAGATTTGGATTAATTAATTGATTAGAGGTTTGAAACCCTAACTTCTCTTTCTTTCCTACATTTTCTTCTTTCCCCTCTCAACATCTTGTTGATTCTTCTCTTTCGTGTATCTTTTTCTCTTCTCTTCATGTATCTATGAGGATCTCCGCATCCTTTCTTCTCTTTCTCTACTTATCTTTCGAAGACATCCGTTGTGCCACATTAAGAACATTCTCACCCAATATCATCCCTTGTATCAATTTCATGTGGGCCCCTCATGCAATGTATAAATAACGAGGCATGCAGATCTGTTCTCATTTTAATATACTTTAAATGCACTATTTATAAAAAGAACTAACCTTTTCTACTAATATACAAGAAAATTAAGATGTAGATGAAGATTCCTGATGCAGCACAGCAGAAGTCGTTAAGAGAAAGAGAAGAAAGGATACGGAGATCCTTAGAGTGATACATGAAGAGAAGAAGTTTAGATTCACGAAATAGATGAAAAAGTAGAAGTTGAGGGGAAGAAGATGAAATCGTGGGGATGAGAGATAGTTAGGGTTTCAAACCACTAGGGGTGCAACTCAGGTTAGAGGTTAACCCAAGCCCAACCAGATGGTCAACCAACTAGGCCCGAGCCCAAAAGGAACTCAGGTTCCTCGGGTTGGGTCAGGTTTCACTGTGGAGGCATATGATTGAAGAAATTGGCACCAGAAAAGTTAAGAACTATCTGCATTTAAGGTTGAGAGAGATGACAATATAGTCGAAGGGGGCTTAGAAACAAGTTTTCTATATAAACTCACATCTGCAAGATTGTATATTAAATTTTCTAAGAGAAAATATACACTCACATCTGAGAAATCTTACATCAAATTTACAGAGAGAGAGAGAGAGAGAGAGAGAGAGAGAGAGAGAGAGAGAGAGGGGGAAGAATAACGAAAGGTATGGAGGACGAAGGAAGACCAAGGATGTGGGTACACCAGCATCTTCTGGACACAGACATGTTCATCATGTAGCCCTTCATTTGTGAAGCTTTTCTAATCTTCTGGGTGCAAGTGATGGGGCTTACCAACCTTCATTGTCAATGGCCTATGTTAGATCATCCATGGCACACAGGTGGGGCTTGGCTTGCCATCCTTCATCGTCCAATTCACTACCACCTACACAACTACTATTTCTTGCGTTTCTAGAGTTTGAAAGTTAGGTTGAATAAACGAGAAAGGCAAAGTCATCTAGAAAAGTGAAGGAAGTGAATAAAAGAGGAATAATAGAATGTGTATCACATACAATGATACAAATACAATGTGAATATGTAAAACAGTGAAAGGGTTTTGTAAAACGTATTGGGTATGTGTGTTAATAAGAGGTCGGGATCGGGTTTCTCGGAGCATGCAAGATTTTGCTTATTTTGAACATTGTGACAGCCTATATTTCAGACATACCAACCTAGCAGACATAAATGGAGTTCTCACAGCCTATAAATGGGTTTTCATTGTAAAACTAGCAGACTTCATTGTAAATGGGTTTTCTCACAGCCTATAAATGGAGTTCTCCAACCAATATTATAATTACTTTCAGACATACCAACCTATAATTCGTAAGGGGAATGAAGTCTGCTAGTTTTCCATGCTCTGGGTCATCCTCAAGGCTCTGCGTGTCAAGAGAAACCCTCCATACATCACCATCATTCCACACAACAGCATCTATAACAGGTCCCCTGTCGTCATAGCTCTGAAACAATAATATGAGTTTTTATGATACAAGCATATCAAATATTAAAATCCTAATCTCAAATAACATAACCCAACAGAATAGTCACTCACATCGGCTTGTTTTCGAAGAAAATCAACTCTATTTTGAAGGTCTTCACGGGTCCTTTTTAAGTTGGTGTCCTCCACTTTAATATGTTTCTGCGAGCAGGTAAGTTGTACTGTATTATTATTGAACCCACTAAAGCCTACAACACATGCAAGTATGTATCATGTATGTTGAAACAAAACATATGTTTAAGTATCTTCGCAGCTGCTCAGAGAATTCTAAATATAGCAGAAGCTGCAGAACCATAGATAGAATACTACAATGTTACTCTAGTAAGTTGCCATTTTGGAACATGAGACGTTCAAGGCCGAAAATGGTTCTTATTCTGCGTGCATCCTTGCTGTGGTAACCACAGCTCTATGTACTGAGTTTCCAAACATTAATGCCGTATGAGGAGTGAAAAGCTCTTGCGCGGCGCCCAAGAACATATCTCTCAATAGGCAAGCTGGGGATTGAGGGCTTGAAGCGATGGTGTCTATCCTATTAAGGGAGCAATCAGTTTTGTTTTCACATCAGGGTAGGTGGATACTAATCCAGCAAGTATATTCACCGTTAAATCTCTTTCAGAAGCTTGTCAGTTGTTAATATAAGAGGTCCACCTCCCTTCCGAAAAGCTAGTGTTTGAGACACAAAAATCTCATGGAAAATGGTTTATCATGAGGATGACAGCGCAAGCTAAAACCACCAAAGTCCCAAACAAAACATTATGAACCATGTATACTCCTAGACGTTTTATTTACTTATAAACTCTTACATGCTTATATTTACATATCTAAGAGCATTAAACAAAGTTTGGTGTATTGTAGCTTATAATAGGCCAAACACAAGGTTCTTGTAGCAAACACATTGCTATGAAGTATTTCTTCATTATTAAGCTTATAAATAGTTTCTAATTGTCTATTTGATAGCCAGGCAATAAAAGTAGGGTTGCTTGTAGTAAATATTTCAGCCTCTTATCTTTTTTTTTCTGATTGATATCAATATTATTAAATCATTGTATATCAATGATCAGAAGTAAGATTCTTTTTAGCATATGTAATTTAAGGATAGTTTTATGCTTTTGGGGGAGGTAAATGGTTTATGTATTAAAAGAAGGGGAATGACCTCATGAAGAAACAGCTATAGTAACGGAGAGACTGGAAGATGATCCAAGGGATCCAATCCAGTAATAAAGAGAAAAAGTGAATCAGAACTTGAAATCCCACCATTTAAACACTTGTTCTTCAAATCTCAGACCCCAGCACAGTCTGAGCAGAAGACCAGTAAAGATCGTACTTTTTATTCCTTAAGATTATTGAGTTGCAATCTTCCCAAAAGCCCCACAAAATCAAAAGCAAATGGGAGAAGCTCCCCCCAGATTTTAAACTGCAAGTTCTATGATATTTGTGGATTAAAATAGTTGGTTTGAATCGTAACAAACATGTTATGTATGTTTCTACTATATCACCAATGTAAGACACATCAGATTACCTATAGATCTTGTCGATAGATAAGAGTACCTTCCCAGGTTTTCAGAGATTTACTAATGTGACTATAAGTTGAGAGTGAAGTACAATGTTAAGCACTCTTGACTAATGTGGACAAGTTTCTTTCACTATATTTTGCTAACGGTGTTTTTTTTTTTTATAGTAAAAATTTATTCTGCTGACGGTTTCAATAAGATAATGGAACTTTAATATGCTAAAAAGACGCTCCAAATTCTTTCATGTTCTCGTCAAACATTCAAGAAATATAATGTTTGGCTGCAGGTAAGAAGACTTGTGGAGGTACAATTGAACATTAGTGTGACCCCTAGACTACGCATAGATAGAACATTATAAAAATATGACCTTCACAGAAAAAGGGTAGTGAATATATTAGTTGGGTTAAACAATAATTTTTAATTCATATTTCATTTCACGCAACATTTTACCTACTATTCCACTAACATTAAACATGTATAACATATTGCAAACAACATACATAGGGAAAGAGATATCCATGCAGTACAAAAGTGTTGGGTAACTATTGGATAGCGTTGCTGACAACCTGGTCAAAATCATTAAGATGCTTTACAGCTTCAGCAATTGATTCCTGGTTTTTCTCATCCCACTTCTTCTTCCTTTCTTTCTGTCAATTAAGTTTACAAAATAAATTTAGTTTCCACAAATGATTCATGTGTGGAGTCTAGTCAAGATGGTCAGAGCAGTCATAAGAATTTAGAAGCCAAGGACAATCCAAAATATCCAATAGTTCAAAAGTTTTGCTTACCTTCAAACGAGAAGTTAAAGTGTCTGTGAAAAGCTCATAGACCAGTTTATAACCAACATGCCAGTCGCCAGAAGGATTAACCCATGATGGATTTACAACCAGAGGGGCTCCTGTATTAAATAATTTAAATTATGTTTTCAAAACATGCTCTTAATGAAACGAACTGTACATGTACAGTTATAATTTCTATCATAAGCATATTGTATGTGAAAATTTTATCTTAGCACTGGATATAGAAAAATACACACTTTTGAAGGTTTTCATGGCTTACTAAAGATTTCCATTTGTAGACAAACTAAAAAGCAGAAAGGAAAAAGGGGAAGAGTGACATTAAGAAAAAAATGGGATGCAAAAAGAGGATAAAAGAAAAGGACAAAGCAAAGGTCCTGCCACATGCTACAAAGCATATTGGTCTGCTCTTTTTTCCTCAACCACAATCTCAGTTAAAAAGTCCAGGCGACATGTGTTAACATCCACCATTTATATGATGTGTCAAACAAACAAACCTTTTCACAGCTTATGACATGTTTCGAGTTATGTCTCTTAGAGTACTTAAGTTCATATTAAGTATGCAAAATAGTAAGAAATTAAGAATCTATTTGGATCATCTGATTTATTCTAGAACCAAATAGATACTGATCGAGAAAAAGACAATTAAATTTCAGCAGGCATCTAACACGTGGTCAAGACATAATTTATATAATCTTAATGAGATGTCCAACACCAAAAAAAATTTAAAATGGGCTGACCTCATTACATTGCTATCCCATTATTTTTCTGAACCCCAAAAGAAGTAGTCATATCATATAGAACAGATGGTTCAAATCATCTGATCAGGTTGATTTTGTTTGAAAATATATCCCAGATAATTTCTTTAAAGTAAGATTCCCCTTCATGTTTTTCTTGTTTATAGGAATCAGGCTGATCTGAGGACATTTAAGGTTGTTACAACAATGCAAGGGAATTTCTACTGTTCTAAATCTGATTCCAATGCACAAGAAGCACGTCCAACCATAACCCTCGTTATTTCGTTAATGAAATTTAACGTAAAAATATGGAAAGAGGATATGGAAGCTTGTCCCTCGTGCGATTTTTTGGGTTCTATGAAAATCCAGGAATGAGATTTTTTTGTGACAAAGAATCAACTTTACTGGAGTTGATTTTGAGGGTGAGAAGTGTCTGTTCTTCGGGGGAAGGGCTCTTTCATTGTTTAGAAATTTTGTGTTTCGAGGATTTTGTTTTCCGTTGGCAACTGATAGTTCAGTCACTCTAATTGTGATGGAAGTGTATCAATTCTTTTTGTCCAGTTTTCCTTTTTAATATATGACTTCCTTACCTCTTCAAAAAAAATGTAAAAAGATTGATCAAAACCGAAATGATCATGAGTCAAGAAAAGAAAAGAGAAATAAGACTTGAACAAGCTCTTTTAGTGCAAGTTGGCAAGTTTGGAAATGGCAATTAGAGTTTTCAATTTCCATGTAAGGTGTCATGCTTATCTTATGTGAACCTAATCTCAACTCTTCCAACCAACCTGAAGCTCCAAGAATACAGCCATCTGGATCAGCCTTCACCACCTTTGAGGTATCAACATCACCACTTCCTGTGCTGCAGAAAATAAATATTGGCAATTATTAAAAAAAAAAAATAGGAATATTTGAGATAACAAAGTCCGAAACTACATGAATGACTACAGAATTCAAAATTTCGAACATACCAATCAAGAACATCTATGATTTTTGGTTTTCCTTCTGAAGTAACTTCTAAACCCGCAGCAGCCGGGTCAACACCAGAATCTGAAAACAAGTAAAGTATAACCAAGGAGATCAAATACATAAATATTAGTAGAACCACCTTGTGAAATTCCAAAAGATGCTCCAACTTTAGGTTTTGCATGAGCATATTGAAGTAAAACCCCCCTAACGGTGTCAACCAAAAGTAATTTGTGATAAGGACTCTTGGGGTTGTTATGTTGTGTCTTGTGAGATAAGTCATCTTTTGTAACCCACTATGTTTAGCATAGCTATCTTGTTACCAGTGCAGCTATGATCTGCTGTAACCCATCACGACAAATATAAGCCAAATCCTCTGTGATGGTGTAGAGGTGAAAAACATCATTAAAATACTTATTGTCTCTTCTGTTTACTCAGTGTTTCAATATGGTATCAGATGCCCCGGTTTCTTCTGCTATGTCATCTCTCATGACTACTGTTCCTATTAGCCATGTTTTTACGATTAAGCTTTCTTCTTCCTGTGACTTTAAAAGCATTCCCATAATTGAACTTTATTAATATCTGCATCGTATGTTATAAATATTGATCTGATCAAATTACATTTGGATATATGCATATGGTCGCAACATGTCCAAGTTGAAGCAGAGGTGTGAGCAAGGCATATCTTAGGAGAAGCATTAATGCAAGAAAAAAAAAAAAAAAAAGCAAACAAATAATTTGCATCTATTTTTTGGATTGTCCTACTCGAAGGCTACCACGGAGCACATTACAGGTTACTCATGATAGTTGCATTTACAAATAAAAAACAACCACTAGACTCCTACTTTTCAAAGATTAGATTTCAAAAAATGAATCAAATTGCAGTTCCCATTGGAAGTTCAAATTGCAGAAACCAGCTTTGGTAGATGATCTATGTCAACTGTTTTGTATGTTATGATGTATCCAGGAGTACAGGTTTACTTTCTATACTAAAGAGCATGTTCTTATTCTTTTCATATTTTTATTGACATTTATTAGTACATAAGATGGAGGACAAGTGAGAAGACCATCCAATTGGAGCTAATAAAGCCCAAATGACATCACGCCCCCAAACTAACAACTCCAAAAATAAATAAATAAACAAATACTTGGATAAAAAATGAGAAAAATCTTTCAGAAATTAAACCAACATAAATAACGGAAAGAACGTTAAAATCCTTCAATTTTGTCAACTGAGTTGACTCAATATTAAACATCAACAACTCATTGCTTAAAGATTACCAGAAAATAAGCTAAAAAATGAAAGACAACGAGCTATTACAGAATAAAATAACCATGTCAAAACCAGAAAGCAACAAAAATCAGCCAAAATAAAGAAAGAAAAGAAAACCCTTATCTCCCATTTCTTTTAATCGATAAACTATTTATCACTTTCGCTATCAAAAACCCTCAGTTTTACTTTATCATCACTCAATTTCGATCTTTTTCAATCAAAAGGATAATCAAACAAGAACTACTTTTATTTTAGTGATCATCTAATCTTAATCAAAACTCATCTAATCTGTGTAAAATATCTAAAGCAAATGCAATAATCTAAAACAAGAACTACTTTTATTGGCCCTCCATCTACGGGCGAAGAGGATTTTGACTTTTAGAGACATAATTTTTGCATTTGATTTAGATGTTTTTAATTTTGAGTTTTTAGGTGACTTTGGTTTTATGCTCGTATGGTTTGGTAACTTGGTTTTTATTTCTAGTACTTCTAAATTTGGAGTTTGAACTTGTTAATTGTGGTTTAATGATGGGAACTATGGGATTTTGTGAACTTATGTAGTTGTGTGCTCCATTGCTTTGTTAATCTATGTTGTTTAAGTTGTTTTATTGTCATTCATGCATATATATGTCATAAAGCACTAAAAAATAGAAGTATAAATGTGAAAATAGGCTAAAATAGTTATTATATATTATTATATAGTGGGCAAGAAAAAACGGGGATTTGGTTTGGGGGTTTTACGTGCCTAAGTGCCACGTGGGCATGTGTAGTTATTATCTTATTAGTGTAGTTATTAGTTATATTTTAAATGTTTGAATTATATGAAGAAGTTACTAGGAGGTAGTTATATTGTGTTTTCCTATTTTCTATTTAAAGACATCCATTGTACTAACACAATCAGTGAATGATGATAATTGTGTTTTGTTTATCAAACTTGTACCAAGTTTGTTAATGGAGGTTTCCACCCCCCTCATGATGATAATTGTGTTTTGTTTATCAAACTTGTACCAAGTTTGTTAATGGAGGTTTCCACCCCCCTCGAAGTGGGTTCTTCTTCCCCTTTCTTATCTTTAATTTTTATTTAATTTAAGAGGTACGTATCAGGGGGCACTGTTCCTGGGCGACGCCAAGCCTAGGCGCGCCTAGGCGAGGCGGCTTTGCCCTCGCCTTGCCTCGCACAGAAAACAACATAGATCAAAAGTAGAAAGAAAATCAAAAACCAGACAGCAAAACAATCAAGAGAGAACTTAAATCTTCAAACGATGGAGAAGAACAGGGAAAAAAATTAAATAAACATTTTACCGAAGATGGCAATTAGGACGCCGCGTCCATCGTAATCAGGATGAGCTTCGATGAATCGATCAGCTCCGATCTCCTTCTTCGGCATCAGTGAAGCTAAGAAAGTCGACTCGTTCAGTTTAAAGGAACGAAGAGCAGCAGCACCACCACCATTTGTATCTTCTTCTGTGAATGATGAGTTTAAAGGCATTGCCCTAAAAAAACTTCCACCAAATCCTTCTTTCTCTCTCCTCAAATTTCTTCTTGGCCTTTTTTGGGATCCAAAGAGATGTGGTGACAAAGAAGGAGAAAGTAACGAGTGTTGCAGTCTGTCCAAACACACCGCTTTAAATAGGACCGATACTATCATACTTTTTTTCTATTTTATTTCTGTACTTGTTATAAGGCACGACCCTTTAGTGCGTTTTCCTCGTCACGAGTATGATTTGTAAAATGGTTTTTTATCCTATCTACACGCGCTACGCCTGTTTGATCTGCGCTAAGCGCATCACAATCACCATCACTGGATCAGAAAAATAAGAAAATAAATAAAAATTCGAATCAATTAAATACCTTTGAATAAAAAATCCAAAACTTGAAAAGAATGACTTCCCATTTGCTGATAAGTGTGTGAGATTAAATAAAAATTAGGATAATGGTCAAAACATCCAATATATAAGGGCTCGTTTGGTTTGGGTTTCAAAAACAGTTTTATATTTTTCAAAACAGTAAAAACAAAAAAAAAGAAAAAAATATGTTTGGTTGATCCGTTTTTTAAAACAAGTTTTATAAAACAGTTTTTAAAACAGGGTAAAATCATAAAACGAAAAAAGATTGTTTTATCTGTTTTCATTTTGGTCGGGGTCGTCGGGCTTAAGTCGAGAGGCTTCAAAAACCAGCGCACCATTGCTCTCCACCATTGAAGCTCTCGTCTGAAATTCCATGGATCTCTACAAGGTAACACTATCTCTCACCCTCTCTCTATCTATTTCTCTCTCCTTCTCTTTCTTCCTCTCTCCCTCTCTTTCCCTCACTTGATCTCTGCATTTTTAGGGTTTTTACTGGTTTATCATTGTCGGACTTCGACAAAATCAGAGCTCAAAGCTCTCTCGCTTTTTCTCACTCTCTCTCTCTCACTCTCACTCTTTGCATTTCTAGGGTTTCCATTTCTAGGGTTTCTAATTGGACCTTTTGAGAAACGAAGGAATTCTTATCTTGCATTGATTCTTGAGACGGGTATGAACATTTGACCTAATTTTTATTTCTGTCATTCATGAATTGGTTTAATAATTTTGCTCTCTTTCTATTCTGTGTATTTTAGTAGTTAAACTATTTTGATTTATATTATTTGGGGAATAATGAAGCTTGAAATTTACAGAATGGGTAGTCTTTGTATTTGATGATTTTGGATCTCTGATGTGGAAAATTATTGAATTCTGGAAGAGTTGAATTATTAGTCTTTAATTATGCTAAGCCTGATATGGTAATTCCCTGAATTTATTGAATTTTCTTCTGATCTGTAATTTATTGAAATTAATCAGGGTTTATGCTTCTTTTTGTTTTTTGTTTTTCTCTCTCAAAAACATTTTCTGGAGTGACAGTCTAGACCTGGAAGTTTTAATTTTTGCTACTTGGAGGACAATGTAATCTGAAAGATTATCATCTAAATTAGCCAAATGAATAGTTCTCTGATATACTTTGTATAACCAACCGTATGTTATAGCATTCCTCAAAATATCCGGCCGTTGTATAATAAGAAGGGAGATGGAAGCATTCCCCTTTGAGCCTGTTTTTATT